>PVJL010002097.1:0-216293 GCA_004026885.1 Lyroderma lyra
TTTTTTTTTTTTTTTTTTTTTTTTTTTTTTTTTTTTTTTTTTTTTTTTTTTTTTTTTTTTGCAAAACTTCTGTAAATTGAAAATGTGGGGCCACCATTCAGCCCACTACTGACATGAAGTGAAATTAAATAAAAATCCCTTAAGAAACCAATGGAATAAAATCTTCAAAGTCATGATGAAATAGATACCTTATTTATTGAATGAGGAAGAATTCAAGAAGAACTAGAGAGGAAAGAAGAGCCAGAATCAAGCAGGCCAACACAAAATAAAAAATTCTGTTTTGGATATTTGTTTGTTGTGTCTGTTAGACGTTACATTGGTTTCCTGAGGCTTCCATTATACGTTAGCACAACTTGGTGGCTTAAGACAACAGAAATTTATTTTCCCGTGGTTCTGGAAACCAGAGTCGAAAATCAAGGTGTTACACACCCTCCAAAATTCCTAGGGGAGAATGCATTCCTTACCTCTTTCAATTTCTGGTGGCTTTTGGCATTTCTTGGCATTCCTTGACTTGCAGTCACACCATTCCAATCTCTGCCTCCGTCTCCACATTGCCTTCTTTTCAATGTCTGGGTGTCTCTTAGAAGGATATTTGTCATTAGATTTAGGCCGAATTTAGATCAGGGATCCCTAACCTCTAGGCCACCAGACAGGTGGGACCGGGGCCACACACCAGGAGGTGTGCGGCAGGTGAGCAAGGGAGGCTTCATCTGTATTTTCAGCCACTCCGCATGGCTCCACCTCCTGTCAGATCAGTGGGCACATTAGGTTCTCACAGGAGCGTGAACCCTATTGTGAAAACAGCACATGTGAGGGATCTAGGCTGCGCGCTCCTTATGAGAATCTAACATCTGATTATCTGAGGTAGAGCTGAGGCGGTGATGTTTGTGCTGGGGAGCAGCTGCAAATACAGATTAACATTAGCAGAGGTTTGGGGGGGGTTCCCTGGTGGTGTAGTGGTTAGGATTCAGCGTTGTCAATGCCGTGGCTTGGGTTCAATTCCCACCCAGGGAACTACACCACAAAAAAATATTAGGAGAGGTTTGACTGCACAGAAACCATAATAAATCAATTGCTTGTGGACTCATATCAAAACTCTCCCTATCAGTGAGCAATAAGGACAATAAAGCTGCATCTGGCACTTGAACCATCCAGAAACCATCCCCCATTCCCCACCCCGACCCCCAGTCTGTGGAAAAAGTGTCTTCCATGACACCAGTTCCTGGTGCCAAAAAGGTTGGGGACAGCTGATCTAGCTAATCCAGAATGATCTCCTCATCTCAACATCTTTACTTAAATCTTCAAAAACTGTTTTTCCAAATAAGGTAACAGTAGCATTGTCTGAGGATTAAAAGTAGACATATCTTTGTGGGGCCACCATTCAGCCCACTACTAACAGGAAGTGATAAGGTTGAGTAGACAATGGTATATGAGATTACAATTCAGGAAAGTGATCAGAATTGCATATATAAATTTGGAGTTACCATCTTTGTCTTCAAAGTCATGCAATTGAATGAGATCACTTAGGAAGAACAAAAAAGTCTAAGGACCAAGACTTAGGGCCTTTATAATTCAGAGGTCAGAAAAAGGATGAGCCCAGCAAAGGAAAAGAGAACTACTACATGTTTCATGAGGACTGAAACTTGTCTGTTTTGTTCACTATTGTTTGCCATTATCATAAACAGAGTCTGGCATTTAGAAAACACTACAAAAATATTTTTTTATTGTTAAATATATTTGGGTAATTTGGTTAGTAAAATTACATAGGTTTCAGGTGAACAATTCTATAATACATCGTCTATGTGTTGCATTATGTGTTCACCACTCAGTCAGTTCTCTTTCCATCACCATATATTTGACTCCCCCTCCCTCTTTCCCACCCGCCTCCCCCTCCCTTACCCTCAGGTAACCACTAAACCATTGACTGTGTCCATGAGTTTTTGTTTCTTTGTTGCTTTCAGTTTTATGTTCCACATAAGAATGGAATCATGTAGTTCTTTTTTTTTTTCTGTCTGGCTTATTTCACTTAGCATGATGATCTCAAGGTACATCCATGTTGTCATAATGGCCCTATTTCATCTTTTCTTATAGCTGAGTAATATTCCATTGTGTGTATGCACCACAGCTTCTTTATCCAGTCATCTATTGAAGGACACTTTGGCTGTTTCCATGACTTGGCCACCGTGAACAGTGCTGTGATGAACATTGGGGTACATAAGTCTTGGCAGACTAAGGTTTTCAAATTTTTGGAGTTGAATGGGTGGCTGCCAGTTGTGGAGATGCAGATTGAGGAGCTCTTGTCTACATCTGCAGCCATGCTGCCCAAGGGCCCTCTGCAGTCCACTCAGGTCTTGGGATGCAAGACGATGGTCACAGCCTTCTTGCATTCACACCAACTGCCTCAACAAGGTGAACCCATGGCACCTGGAGACCACTGAGCCGCACACTGCAGTACAAGCTCCTGGAACCATTCTGTGTCTGCACAAAGAGCGGTTCCTGCTGCATGGACTCAGTGCCCCGTGGGAACAAGGTGGTCACGTAGCCCAGATTTATGCAATCAGCCAGCCCATCTCCAAAGCCCTGGTGGCTCATTGCCAGGAGTTTATGGATGAGGCTTTAAGAAAGAGACCAAAGTCATTATGATCTAGTATGACCAGACACTTTTAGTAGGTGGCCCCTATCACTGCAAATACAAGAAGTTAGAAAGCCCTCATACCTACTCTGTCTGCCAGAAATTCTACAGAAAGCCCCTCAAAAAACAGGGTTCACCTCTATATTAAACAATGGTTGTGGGATTTTAAGTTTCTAAAAATGGGTGCGGGATTTTTCCAGGTTTAGATCATTTGAACACACATCTATTTTTCTCCCTCCCCAAACCACACAAAAGTATAACATATGAGTTTTGTTTAACATCTAAATCTACAAGTGTGGGAAAAACAGTAGAGGAAACAACAGCAACAAAATTTTGGAAGTTGGAAAGCAGATGGATGTGTGATCACTGCTTTAGCACCCCCAAGAAGCCCAGAACCCGAACTGGCAGTAAGGAAAAGTTCAAAATTAACATGATCTGAACCACAACCTCAAAAGGATCAGAAATTGGAAACACCAGACAAATCTAAAACAGAGTGTGAGAGTTCCCAAATAAGGAGGGGTGGGAAAAGGCTGTCTGAGAAACAGTAAGACCTCAGGTCCTCACTGCACCCTAGGAAAACAGGGGAGGGATGCTCCGAGACCTCCTGCCTAGTGACTCGTTGGATGCAGACCCTGCTGGCCTCCATCCCTAACACGACACCCGATGTGTTGGCAGCCAGGTAGTTCCCCCCAGCAAAGGAACTGGAAAGCTATTTGCCACTGAATCTGACCTGCCTAGGAGCGAGACCTAAAGACACTGACCTCAGAGGTTGCCCAATAAATGGTACCCCAGATCCTAATTCAGTGAAATTCCCTGTTGAAAAGTCCTTCCCACTGGCTCAATGTGTGATTTCATGTTTTCAGTCTCACAATTTCCTTATCATGAGCAGAGAGCTGAGGATTGCAAGGCCAGTGAAGAAAACATCTACCACAGAAGATGGAAACCAAAATAAGCAAACAGGAAGAAAAGATAACTTGGGAGGAGACAAAAACTTAAAAAATGTATCATTCTGTTATCAAAAAGAGAGAAAAATATATTACACCCATAAGATGAAAACAAGATGCCGTGAAGAAGAAACAGTCAGAGAACAGAGGAAAACTCTAAGGCACTAAAAATACAATAGCAAAAATGAAAACTTGGATAGGTACATACAAAAGGCAAAGCTAGGGAAAATCTCTCAGAAAGAAGAACAAAAATTCAAAGAGATGAAAAACAAAAAGAAAAGCTAAAGCACCACTCCAGGAGGTCTAGCAATTGTGTAATGAGGCAAAAAGTTATCAATGAAACAATTCAAGAACATTTCACGGAATTAAAAGAACATGAGATTAGAGCTAGAAAGGCCCATAGAAAGAGGCACAATGAGAGAATCATTGTAAAATCTCAGGACTCTAGAAAGAAAAGTCATTTCCTAAAAACTTTCAGAGAAAATAAAACAAATTTCATATAAAGAATAAGAAATATGATTCTTTATCTCTTTTAGAGATAAGTACGAAATATTCACAAATGAAACAATGTAATGTCTGAATTTTGACTCAAAATAGTTGGAAGTTGGGTAGGAAGTGGAGTGGGCTAGACTGTGAATTGTCATTGTGGAAGCAGAGCAATAGCTATGTAGGAATTTTATTATTCTCTCTTTGTAGATATTAAATTTTTCTATAATGCAGAAAATTTTTTAAAAGGGATGATAGGAATGGTTTGTATTTTTTAGCAACTGCAAACAAAAAGACAATGGAGCAAAATTCAAAAGAAAATTATTTCCAAACTAGAGTTCTATACTTAAGATAAACTATAAATCAAGTACAAGGGAAGGGCCCAAGTAGACAGGCAGGCCTAAGATGAATCAATAAATCCATCCATTGTACCAAGAAGTAAGTCAGAGAATTTCGGTGCAGATGGGGGTGGGCTGGTACATTTGATCGTGAAAAGATAGAACCAGTTCTCTTCAGATTACTTCTTACTGATTCATAATACTTTGAGGAGCTTTTAGTTTAGTAAGGGACATGGATAATAAGCAATAATGTTTATATGTACTAAAATAAAATAAGTTCCGTAATGGAGTTATGCATATCTTACAGAGCCCCAGGCTTATGGCTCAGCAAAGTCTCTAATGGGTACGTGAGGCCTGAGACGAGTCTTAAAGAACAAGTAGTGGTTGCCCTGATGAAAAAGCAAGGGGAAAATTTGCAAAGTAGAAAGGTCGCCATTAACAAAGGCACAGAGGAATAAATCAGCACGGTGCATAGAACGTGGCCCAGAACCAAGCACAAGAAAGCGTACCATAAATACTTACTGGCATTAATTAAATCACTCGGCGTGTTCATGGACTTGGCATAGCTAGTGTGACTGGGCGCCAGAGATGAAACCCAAATGCACTGGGCAGCTGTCTGTTATCCAAGTGTTAGGTTAATCGCCATGAAACCCCAGAGTCCAGAAACAAGGTGCTGAAAACTGTATTCTGGAAGCAGTATTAAGAATCTCGAAAATTGAGGACACAACCAAGATGGCGAGTTCCTTAGCATCATAAATGCTTCTAATGATGGCATGCTGCCCTCAGTCTTAGGAATATTCTAGTGCACTCAGAGTTCACAAATTAATTTTGAACTAAGATTGAATTTATCCTTGGCTGATATTTTATTTAATTCGGCAATGCTTACCTTTATTTATTCATTTGCTACCTCATTCTACAAAAAATTTTAAGCACCCATGTGTATTGACACTGTTTATATAAAGCGGTCCTTGGGGTGTTTGTAGTCCAGTAGGAGAGAGAGATGTTAAAGAAAATATGCACAATTAAATAGATAAATGGTTATTTTTATATGGAACAATGTCCCTGGCATATGACACACCAGAAGATCCAAATATCTCAGTACCAATAAGGTCAGCTTCAATCTTAAAAATACTTCCCAAGTACAATAGTGCATATTCTGAACAAGGGCCAGGAAAAAAATTAATTTGGCTTTTATGTGTATGCATTTTTAATGAAAACACTACCCACTATCTATTCATGTGAAACTCTAAATTTTTACTCAAGTTGAGTCCAGGCCTATTGGATAGACTTTGGGCTTTAGTAAAATGATAGAACATACCACCCAGAAAGCATAAGAACATACAGATCCATTTTCTTTTAAGTTTGGGGGTAAAAGAGTCTTTCACTCAAATGGAGCTTCTGTTTGGTGAATTAATGGGTCACCATAACCAAACGATTGTAAGTTACAATTTAACAAAAAACCAGAAGGATAAAAATAGCAAAGACTAAACATATAATATCCTTCTTTCTTCATCTTCGCTTCTGGAAGGTGTGTCTTTCCTGAACTATGAATCACTGCCACCGACCTTGCAAATTTGTTCCAGAAGAGGGAAGTACCTGAGAAGCAGTAATACTCTCCTTGTGAGCTTTGCTGCCCAGGAGGGAAAGGTACACAGTCTGCAGTTTGGATAACTCTCTTTCCCCATAGGCTGCAAAACATGGAAACTAATGTTAAAAAAAAATACTCCATGTTGTTTCAACTTTACTTTTCTGCAACAACTGTAATGACTGTACTAATAGAAGGCAAGGTCTTACTGCCTCCCAGCCATCTTGAACTAATCTCGGATATTGTAACCAACAACATCACTGAACCCTCAACATGCCAATCCTAAAAGGCAAATGAAAGCATGGTTCATAAAATGCACAGTGCATGCTTGATATTTTGGCAACTATCACTTTTCTATAAGCCTGGAAATAAAATAAATAGGGCTTGAATTTCGAACCAGCATCAGTATTAAGTTTTTCTCTTTCTTTCCAGACTTTGCTTGATTGCTATGGAATTTTGCCAAATTTCCAAATTAATAATGGTGGTATTAACCAAAAGTTTTTTAATATTATTAAAAGGATAGCATTGTCAAATGCTATATGTGATGTTTATCTCTGATTTTCTTGCATTCCTTAAGTATGTTATTTTATATATTTCTTTTGGTTGTGTCATTAAAAAATAAAAATTAGTATTGTTGTTTTAGCTTTCCTCCGAAGATATTTTTCTTTTTACCTATGAAACAAAAGTTGCAAAGGACAGTGTCCTCAAAATTATATAGAAATAGGGAGGGGTGGAAGAGGAGGGAGGGGGAGCTAAATAGATGGTGATGGAAAGAGAACAAAATTATGTAGAAATAAGTTTGTGGGTAGAACGATTGCTACTTGGTATTTCTTGTGGCTCTTTCGGCTGATTCAGTGTACAGCAGCGTCACCTAGTGGACATGTGTGTGCTTCTCAGGGAAGAATCATTTCACTGCCTTCGAAAATATAAAATTGTTTTAAGAAATGCAATTTGTATGGATATTACTGGTGATTATATTTCAAAATATGGCTCTGATGAGTAAATGTGTACATTTATAGGGTACACATTTAGGGTTCTCAAAATATAAAGGGAAGAGTGATAAGCAGCCTCAATTATTGGAATTATTGGGTATTGAGAGAAGTATTTAAAATAAATGTGAAGAGACAGTCTGTGCTTCAACTTTACTGTCACATTAATTATTTTCTAACATAGATTTTTAAGGGAAGCAGAGCCAATGCCTGAATTTCCAGTAATAAAAATTGTCAGAATTTGTAGGAGTCCCCAAACCCGGTCCACGACCTCCTGTGGACTGGCTAAGAAATCGGTAAGGCCCCCACATCATGATGAAATATGAACGTGTGCTGATTGTACCCCTGACATAAACGCGGGGACTGTGAGTTCTCAGGGTGCACACAGCTGAGAAAGGACTGACAGGGAGCTGTGCAGACACAGACGGAATGGATGTGATCACGACGTGGCCACCAGCTGATCGAGCTTTACTTGCCCTACCCTTAATCATCCTAGTTCGAACACTAGTTTAGACCACCTATTAGTAGTTAACTCTGCCAACCTGCTTGTCTGCACACAGTCCCATAATCCCCTTTTCTCCTCCATCAGCTAGCCTTGGGCAATCATCGTGTTAAGCCGTCTCAATAAAAAGGCAGGGCAGAGAGACCCAGGAGGTCTCTTCCTTCAAGACGGCCTCTCCCTCTCCCTCTTGACCAAACTTTGGTGTCTTGAGTAGTTATTCCACATGTCTCAAGTGAGTCCCCTGCTGGCTGGAGACTCACAAGAATTAAGCCATTCATTCTCCCCTACATTCTTGCTAAGTTGATCATTTGTACCATTTTAAATGGGACAGAAAACAACTGCACTGTTTCAAACAGTACGTCAGGTCAGCCTACTGACACCTTGAATTTAGCCCAGGGAGACCAGGCTGAGCAGGCGTACCATCTGAAATAGGGCAGTCCTGCTGTTTTCTGTCCCATTTTAAAATGGTACGTCTAGTCAGCCTAATACTTGTATATCTGGTTTTATCACAACAGCATCAAAGAAATAATTGATGCCCTCGCGATAAAACCAAAACACAAAGAAAAAAATAATGTATACCATGCCAGGAGTTGATATGTAAATGCTGTTAGTAAGGAATAAGGACAGTTAAGTTTGGATCTGCCAGACATTCGATCAAAACAAGCGTGGGTGAGAGGATCTTACACACATATGGAGAAACATCAATAGCTGCCTTCTAAATGCAATAACACAGTGTTTGATATTGTTCTAATTCGCTCACCATTTTCCTCCCGGGGATAATTGAGCTCACCGACTGTGGGCACGGCGGCCCTGCTAGATTGTGTTCGAGATGAGCTGCCACCCCCGAGAGTCACGGCTGCATAAAAGGCCAACTCGCTGCTTAGGGGCTTCACCCAGCTTGTTCCTAGGATCCGACAGGCTGGAAATACTTGGGACTCTGAACGGGGCAGGGGTGAAGGGAGCAAAATGGAATCACTTGCAAAAGGTAAAAAAGAACAGAAACATTCCATAGACATCAACCATGCAATCACTCATTCAATTAATCAGACATTTCTCAGATACCTTCCCACACCTTACCCTCCGTCTCTCTTCACCGGGCTGTTCGTCTGTGTCCTTCATCGTGACCTTCAATTAGCTGGTAAACACAAGTAGTGTCCCCTGAGTTCTGTGAGCTGCTCTAGCAAGTCAATCAAACCTGGGAACGGGATTGTGGGAACCCAGACTTGCAGCCAAGCTGGACAGAGATTGCGGGTCACCTGGGGACCTACTGCTTGTGATTGGCGGGGCAGTTTCCGGGGACCGAGGCCCTAACCTGCGGGATCGGATGCTGTCTCTGGCGGACTTGAGTTCAGTTGTAGGACGCCCAGCCCATTCTCCACAGAGAACTGCTGTGTAGCAGTCATCTGGGCACTGCAGACGACATAGCCCGGGTCAGCAGCTGGCCTGTGGCCTGGTTTCGTATGGCCTGTGCGCTAGGGGTGAGTCTTACATTTTCAAAGGATTATTTAAAAAGAGAAAGGAAAAACAAGGCAAAAAGAAAAGAATATGTGCATTTGGAAAAAGTCAGTTCTTTCCTTCTGTGAGTCAGTGCCCTTTACACTCCCGGTTCTACCCCACCCCCACCGCTTCTGACACCAAATGTGTGGGAGTTTCCGCACACCAAGCAGTTCTCTGTGCAGAACGGGCTGAGTGTCCCACAATTTAACTCAGTTCTGACACTCTGTGCCCAGAGATAGCATCAGATCCCACAGGTTAAGGGCTCAGGGCCCTGAAACTACCCCGCACTTGGAATGCCAATCACAAGCAGTAGGTCCCCAGGTTACCTACAATCTCTGTTCACCTTGGCTACAAAGCAAATATCCCCACAATCCCTTTCTCACATTTGATTAATTTGCTAGAGCAGCTTGCAGAACTCAGGGAAACACTGATTTACATTCACCAGTTAATTAAAGGACGTGATGAAAGATACAGATGAACAGCCAGACGAAGAGACACATAGGGCGAGGTTTGGGAAGGTCTTGAGCGCAGGAGCTTCTGTCCGCATGGAGTGCAATGTGTCACAGTCCTGGTGTGCTTGTCTTCACCCCTCTGAAAGCTCTCCAAATCCTATACTTGGGGGATTTTTATGAAGGCTTCCTTGCAAGCATGACTAATTGTGGACTCCATTTCCATCCCCTCTCCCCTCTCTGGAGGATGGGGGCAGGGAGCTAAAAATTCCACAATCACGACTCGGTCTTTCTGGTGTCCAGCCCCCATCCAGGAGCCCACCCAGAGTCACCTTGTTAGAACAAGAGACACTCCTATGATAGACCCAGGAATTTACAAGCGTTTTAGTAGCCCCAGGTCAGAAACAGAAGTCAAAGATAAATATTAGATCACAGATGCTGCTAGTGCTCGTATCTCTTGAGAAACTACAAGAGTTTTAGGAGCACTGTGCAGGAAAGAAGGGAGGGTGTGCGGGGTAGAGACCCATATGTGTTTTTTTCTGTTATTTCACAATATATGGCAGAGATATACCCTGCCTGCAAAGCCTAAAATATTGACTGTCTGGTCTTTTATGGAAAATGTTTGTTGAGGCCTGCTATGTTGAGAGATTTAACCCTCCATGAAGTTAGAGTCTAGAAAAGAAATTAAAACAATAACAATAATAAATGCAATAACATAATTTTTTACCATTTACTGTGTGTCAGGCACTGAGTTAAATGTATTACATCCACTGTCTCATTTAATCTTCATCAAAGAAAACCTATCAAGTAGTTACAATTATTATCAATTTACCAAAGAAGATCCCAAGACTTTGCAAGGTTAATCATCAAGATCACATAGGTGACCAGATCTGGGATTCATGTCCAGGCTGGCTGACCCAGAGCATTTAGGGGACACAGTAAGAATGACAGAAAGATAGAAAGTGGTAGATATCTCAAGAAATATAAAAACACGACATGCTACGGGAAAGCAGAGGTAGCAGGTACATTCCAGAGGGAGGTTCGGGGAGATTTCACGGCTGAAGCCCTGCAAGATGGGGACGATTTAGACGTGTGACGCTATGTGACACCGCCAGGTAGGACGCCTGGAGGCAGCAGCACTGGGAGGGTCAGGAAATCAGTGAGTCCCCTCTAACGGGACGAGAATGTGCACGAAGGCAGGTCTGAGAGCCCCGTAGGCCACTTAGATCGGAGCGACATCCTGGGTGACATAGAATGCTGACCTACAGGGAAAGAAGGAATGGAAATAAAAGTGACTGCACATATAGGACTAAGCAATTGGCACATTTGGGCCCATTTTCTGGGGAGATTACACTGACAAGGGCGTGTTGGATGAATTAGAGGCAGAAAAGTGAATGAGAAGGTTATTAACAGTAACTCAGATCCAAGCTAATGATCTGAACTAGAGGGGAGGCAGCACGGAGTGGGAGAGAGGTGTGAGGAGAGCTGTGCAGGCCTCTAGCTCCATCCTTTGCAGAATCACTACGTAATGCAAGAGGACAGGGGAAGTGGCCCGGCAGTGACCCCCTCTCGCTTCCACGGGTCCCCTCAGGCTAAGCAGGGCCTTTCATGACAATGACACACTAATTTTTCCTCAGCCTCGTGCCAGCATGCACACGCGCACACACTCGGTTTTAGGAGTTAAAGATCCCAGGGTTGGTCCTCTTGATAAAGTCATCACTTGATATTTTTTTTATATTTATTTTAATGGCATTTCATCTGAATAAACATGTCTATGGTGTGGGGTTGAGGGGGGCAGGTGCAAGGGACAATGTCCACACAGTGTGATTTTCCAGGTCTACCACCCACAGGAATTGTCCTCTAAAATGGTAGTGACACATGTTAACAGGTCAGCAGTTCATACTCCCTGACCTGCAAGTCAAAACTCAAGTTGTAAGCCAGATTTGGAAGCTAGGATCCCAGGCCCGCTTTGCTGCTGTTGATGGACCCGGTCCCATTCCCAGCAGTAAGCCTGGGCGCCTGTCTGCCCCGTTGTGCCTTTGAAGCCCGAACCCCACTGTCCTCCGTGCATGAATCACAGGGAGCCCACAAGGGAAGAGTCCAGAGGAAGCGAGCGGGATGGTCAGAGGGGCGCTTTCGCTGGGGCCTTCTGGTTACCCACGGACACGCTTCTTTCGCTTTGTGATGTACAATGCAGCAGCTGGGTTTCCATCCGTCCTGCAAGGCTAGCTGCAGACACACAGCCCTGACTAAAACAGACAGAAAGACCACAGATTGCTTTACCAGTAATTGCCAAATTGACAGTCTCTAGATTACAACCAAAGCTTAAACTGTTTTGCTCGTCGATTGTATCATCCTACAGCTCTTTAGATCTATTTGAAGACCTAAAGCAGGTGATGTTTTCGGCCACGATCCAGAGTTTAAAACTTGTGTGATTTATAATGTAAGCCCGCCTGCAGTTTTATGAAGTTCCTGTTGAGTTTTGGGGGGCTGGGGCTGTAGGCTGTCACTCTTCATTTCAGTGAATACTTTTATTAATGACGGTGTTTGCCACGTAGACTTCCCATCGTGGGCAATCCCCACCCGGGTATTTACAAACAGCTGTCAAACTCTCAAAACTTTTGGGCCTCACTCACAGCAGACCGAACTTGGCTCTTTCTCGCTCTCTCTCTTTTTTCCCTGTGGATGGAGAGACATAATCCCAGAACCCCAAGAGGCCCTTGAGGGTTTGTGGTAGGACAGAGCTTGTGGGGCGAAAGGAGGGATTGGAGGACAGACAAACGAAAACGGTGTCGGGCGAACAGGCCCCGCCCGGGAGTCATTGCATCGTGTGGTGGCGCTGTACGAGCTTGGAAGAAGGGAGAGCTGGTGGCACCCCACGTCACAGGGCGGGCCACTGCAAAAGAACGGTGGTCCCTGAAGGCTGGCCTGTGTGTTTGTCCTCCGTCTTCAAAATGCTATCAAGAGACGTCTCTTCCAATAAAGACACCCCCGGGCCACTGCGGGGGGCGAGCAAATCGGCATGCACACCTCCAGATGGGAGGCGTGGAAGAAGCTTTCTTCTCCCTGGTACCTAGCCTCGGCCGGCTAAGTTCAAGGTGTCAGTAGGGGCATGTGTACTGTCTGAAACAGGACGGTCCTGTTGTTTTCTGTCCCATTTAAAACAGGACGTCTGGTCAGCCTCATCTAGGAGACCTGGGTTCTAGTTCTGATTTTACTAGCAACTAGCTGTGTGGCCCGTAGTAAAATCACTTAGTGTCTGTGAGTTCCAGTTATGTTTTATGAATAAAGAGGGAATCTGAGTAAATAATCCCCTTGACCTTAAAATTCCCTGGGCCTATAATCTGTCAGAGTATCTGGTGGCCACCATAAATGTGAAGGTCTGGGGCAGTGGTTCTTCTAAAGCTTCTGTCGTCTGGTCCTGTCTATCACTGGGCCAGGTCCTGTGGTTGGTGGAATTAACACGAGGCACCAAATATCTGCGTGTCGTCAGGGACGCGGAGTTTGGAAAAGACATTTCCCCTAACTAAATTAAATTTCGCTGCTGAAAAATCATAAAACATTATAGAAAAAAAGTATCAACACAGCCGCAAATCAGCACGGGGAGAGCAGCTCTAGAAACATCTGGGAAATAGCCTCACGTTAACAAATCACTAGATAAAATGTTTGATTTCCCAGTCACTGATGTAACTAACTGCCAAAGCAGTTAAAGGTCTTATGAGGGATGATACCTTGGCGTCGGATGAACAGAAGGACGCCAGCTGTGTGCACAGCTGTGTAACCAGTCACATGTCGTAATCCACGTGGACTGGAGGGGACGGAGCCGCGATGCCACAGTGTGGTGCCAGGTCCTCGGGGACAGGAGTGTTCAGGCTTCCGGGACTGTGTGACAGGCAAACACCTCCTTTTCACAGCAGCCCACTTCCAGGGCAACTTCCTTGAGGTGTTGCCCCTTGCAGCACAGGTCCGGTCGCAGTCACTCGGGGTGGCAGGGTGTGTGATTGTCTTGCACCGGACGGACAGCAGTTTGAACATTTCTCCTAAAACATCACATACGTGTGCTTCAGTGTGATCTTGTTAGGTTACAGAATTGCATGCTTATGATTCTGTCACAAAAGATTTGGTACGGATGACCAGATCATAAATAGGGGGCGTTATTTGTGTCGGACCCTGTGTACCCATTCATTTTACTAAAAATGTTGATCATGGCCTGGAAAGAACTTCTATTTCGAGAGTCCCTGTCTAAAGCATTGGAAACACTCTGAGTCAGGCCTTAAAAAGAAAAGAGGGCTTATCAGCAAGGACGGCCTTGGTGACAGGAGAAGGGGGGCACGTCGGTGAGGAGAGAGAGAGACAAACGGATAAGCACGCTAAGGCAAACTAATGTGAATCCTTCAAGCTTCTAACCGCAAAGGACTAGAGGATTGCCTGCGATTGAGGCTTTGAAAGAGACTTAAAGTAAAATTGCAAACCAAGGAACTAGGAGGGAGTGTTCAGACATCAGGACAATATGTTTATTTGTGATGCTACTTGGCACTCATTGAAATCAGCCCTCCTTTGACATTTACAAGGCAAAGTCTGATCGGGTTTGTTATCACTCATTCCATGATTACTTGCTGAGTTCTCTAGAACGTCTCGGGAGGGCTTCCAGGTCCCGGTGGCGGGAATAATAGACATGATCTCGGCGGAAGACACACGATTCATGTCATCTCATGAATCAGTGATCCATCACCACCTGCAATAGTATTATTTTTTTAAAAAGACGTGTAGAAAAGCAGTTTCTTCTCTTTAATTATGCACTAGAAAAGAGAGATAAAAATCAAGTAACCCCCAAAATTGCAAGTGTTAGGAGCGCTGCAAGGAGAGGTAGATAGTCCTATGAAAGAAAAATTAGAAGACTTGAACAGCTCAGAGGTAAAAGATGGCTTCCTTGAGGAAGGGATAGATGAACTCTAAATAGGAGGTTGAGTGCAGTTTAATTGGGTAAAAGAGAAGAGTTCTGTCAGGAAAAGTCCAAAGAAATGGAAAATCAGAGAGCTTCAAGGCCAGTGTTCAGGAATGGAGTGCACTGGCTGCACACTGAAACTGGAAACAAATGTAGAGCAAAATCTGCAGGAATCTAGGTCATATTGGGAGTTTTGTCTTTATTCTCACAGCATTAAGGGTTTTAATTTGAGGATAACATGATCAGATTTGGTACTGAGGGCGCCGTGGCTGCGGTGTGTGGGATGGATTACAGGAACGAGAACGGATGCAGATAGAACAGATTATTTCAGGTGTCCAGAGTGATGGACCATGGCAGCTTGCCCTTGGGAGATGGGGTTTCAGTGAGACTCAAAGCCTGTACAAGGCAAGCTGTGACGGGGTGGAGGGAGGTGCCCATAGCCCCAAGAAGCTCCAGTTTTCCAACAAGATCTGCTTTGAATGCAGAATGCAGAAAGAAGGCAATGGCACCCTAAAAACAACCGAGGAACACCACCATGTCTTTCTCATTCACGTAGCTTCCTGGTATTAGGCAGTCACACTGAAGAGGATGACATAAAGGAGGGACCCACCGTTCCTTTTCCTTTTAGTCCACCCTGATTCATCCAACTGCAGGGGCCTCAGTGGTCCTTATAAGGACAGGATTTTGGACATGGACGTGTGCACAGAGGAAAGACCAAGTGAGGATGCAGAGAGAAGGTGCCATCTGCAAGCCAAGGAGAGAGGCCTCGGGAGAAACCACATCTGCCAGCGCCTTGATGTCGGACTTGTGGTCTCCAGAATTGTGAGAAATTTCATTTCTGTTGTTTAAGCCCCCTAGTCTGTGCTATGTTGTTATGGCAGCCCTAGCAGACTAATACAATCTTCTTAAGTTTTGAGATACTTTGTAGATTTCTGTATAAAATGAATTGCAGACAGTTTCTGCTCGACTGACCTGGCTTTTCATTGTCTTAAGGGCGACTTTCTAAGAACAGATGTCACAACCTTTACAACCTCAATTGATTTCCTTCTTTTATGTTGTGATTTGCACTTTCTGTAGTCCTCCCCAACTCCTCCCTCTCCCTCATTATAGTAGAGTCAAGTTCCAGTCACAAAACAAAAACCACATCAGTTATTTAAACAGAAAAGGTACTATGAACTACTGTTAAGGAGCAAGATGTGGCAAACTAGTAAAAGGGACAAAAGAGGATTCTAAGGGGTACAGAAATGGCAACTGCAGATGGCTACTACTACCTGCAAAAGCAGTGGAGCGGGAGCTCCCTGGTGGTGCAGTGGCCAGGCTTTGGCGCTCTCAACACCGTGGCCTGGGTTCGATTCCCAGTCAGGGAGCTACCAAAAGCCAAAAACAATGGAGCGTGAGCAGGGAAGGAAATTTTGAAATGCCGAGTCCCCACCAAGGCTGATTTTCAGACCTCCAAGGAGAAATGTGGCTGCCCCAGCAACCTCTAGCCTGCTGGTGGCAGTGGGACGGCTGGGTGACTGACAGAGGGCATGCACCTCAGCTGGTCGACAGGACTCATGGACCACAGCTCGGGTCTGGTCAGTTACTTCCCCTTGCTAGGGGTGAGGAAGAGGAAGGGAAGGCAGCCTGGGACCCGGAAGACCAAGAAGGTGCCCAGCAAGCAAGGGAGAAAGAGAAGAGTGGATGGAGGGAGC
Source organism: Lyroderma lyra (assembly GCA_004026885.1). Lineage (NCBI taxonomy): Eukaryota > Metazoa > Chordata > Mammalia > Chiroptera > Megadermatidae > Lyroderma > Lyroderma lyra. The sequence continues at coordinate 16,062 of PVJL010002097.1, forward strand.
AGACCCTGAGTGACAATGTCTGCTGGGCTGAGAGCGGTCTCAGTACCAGGGTTTCACATTTGCATTTTCCTCTATGAGATTTTTTTCTCCAAACCCATCTTCATCTAATCCTCTGTAACCTTTATACCTTTCCGCATCAATTTGGCTATCTTCTCTTCTGGATGCTTTCTCAAATCTCCTCCACCCTCCCACCCCCATCCCCAACACATGGTTAGGTGCTCCTTTGACTGTCCAATGTACTGACACTGGCCCTCCTGAGCAAACTTAAGCTCCATGAAGCAAGAGGTTATGTTTCATTCTGCATCGTATCTCCACATCATCACACACCTCTCAGCATACTTGTTAGCATTTCAACATTTGATAAAGTTTTCTGCTTAATCTGAATAAATTACTCTTTTCTCTCTGCTCCAAACCACTTTGCTCATCCTTCTGTCATGGAATTTATTACCTATTATTATTTTTGTTTGTTGTTTCCTCTCCCAAAGAAACTATTAGCTCTTACTAATCTTTGCATTCCCATGGTTTACAGGGATGGTGCTTGTACAGAGTAGAAATTTTCTGAATATTTCCTATATTAAATGTCACCCAAAATCATAAAAGGTGATTATAATGTAGTGAAACTGATTTTGTGATTGGCTTACGAACTGGTTCTGAAGACATTTCCTTTTATAACTTTGTCAGAAAGTATGCAAGACCCTTGGGGACATTGGTCTAAATTTATTTGGCTGCAAGAAACAAATCAGCTGTAATAGGAAGGAGGGGAGATTTTTAATATAAGGAGCAGGACTGCTGTTGAAACTCCAGAATGGGCTAGCCTTGGGCGCTTAATCTTTGGCAGGAATATTTTATGTCACTCTGTGTCTGCAGTCCTCTCACTCCCCGTGGTCTTTCATTCACCCCTCCACCCTTTGCCTTCTTTCTCTTTTTCACTGATAACTAGGGTGGCACTACCAGGCGGTGGACAGAAATGCTGCTGATCAGCATTCCCTAAGGTTGACATGGCCTCCTACAGCTCCAGAATTTGCAGCTGCTCCATTCAAGAGCCATTCCACAGTGAGATTGGATTATCTCAGTCAGGCCCAAATTGAGAGTGAAGGAACTCCGAGTCACCCATTTTGTGTCTAGTGCCTACTCCTAGTTCAATCAACTGTAGGGTCATGCAGCAAAAGCAGGGCTAAGAGCCCCAAACCCAGATAGGCATAACCCCTTACAACTAAAGAGAATAAAAGTACCAAAGCCTTGTTAATAGGGGGTCTTGAGCCATTTTCCTGCTCGAGCCCACTCCTACCATCCAGGATTGAACGAATCCTGTTGGGGCCCACTCCAACCTCTTTGGAGTGCACGTTCCCTTTTTAATAAACTTTCTCTTTGTTTCACCTTATTTTCACTTTAATGAACTGCTTCTTGGTTTCACCCCTTAAAAAAAAAGCAGGGCTAAGCGTTATCCCTATAACTATGGGGGTAGGGGAGTGGGCATAGAGGTTCGGAAGGAAAGGCAACTACATGGAACTAGTGGATATATCATCCATTACACCGAGCCAACCAGGTCAGAGTTTAAAAGGAGGAATCCAGGGCAGGGCAGGGGGTGCGGGGTGGGAGGGGGATCCCTCACAGTGTAGGACTGGCCCTAAATTTAATAGTCAACAATACAATGTTGGCAGGGTAGGGTCAGGTTTGATGTGACTTGACAGACAGGAAGGGCCTAGAACTCATCCCTCGTCACGTCCGATATGAGCACTCATGGGGCAGGGGCTCCTTCGGCAGCTCCTACCCTGCCCGGTGGTGGCTTGCCGATTGGTGAAGGCTGGCCAGCGGGTGAAGGCATTGGCACTGGGAACCAATGGAGGCTTACGATTTCTCGTGTGTTCTGTGTACTAACTGTGTGTCACTGCCCAAACCGACTGCTTCGAAGGGCGGCCTTTATTCACATAGCTAAATTCGTCTTGGTCCAAATATTAAGTCATTATGTTTTATCACATCTTATACCACTTGTCATGTATTTATTATAGGAGAAGATGACTTTGAGCAGGCTGTATATTTAACATCTCATTTGCTTTACTAAATGGAAAAATGACAAAGGAAATTAACCAAAAACAAACAAACAAAACACCCCCTGAATTTTCCAATCTATCCTGCTTTATAGTTTTATAAACTGAACTGATAATTCATTGACCGGAAAGTGTCCCCCGGCCGATGGAAACACCGAGTGCAGAGCGCAAGAACTACTCAGTGAGCAGCACTCACGCCCCAGCTACCTCTCCACCCAACACTTTAAGGAGGTGTTATACCCACAAGGATTACCTGTACTTTAAAATTAAAGGAAATGGGACAATTTTATCAGAAGGGAGTAAATCCCTAACGTTGCAATTTTACTTGTAGGAGAAGTTGGATTCTAGAAATACACAGAAATGGATGTAGGTACAGAACTTCCTGTCCTCTCAAATAACTTTAAGCAGCTCGTGGTGCTGGAATTGTCTACGAAGTGTTATATACCACCGCACATGGAGTTGGAGAATTCTAGCAGAATTAGTTGAGAAATATTTTAATTGCTTTGGTTCCATATCATCCTAGTGTGTAAAACACCTAAAAAGTGTTCCCCTTGCTAATAACCAAGAAATAAATTATTCTTTGTCCAGTTATTTTTTTTTTTTTGGTAGTTTAGATCAACTTTTATTTTTATTTTTTTTAATTCATTTTTATTGTTAGACTTATTGGGGTGACATCTGTTAGCAAGGATTACATGGGTCTCAGGCATACAATTCTACAGTGCATTGTCAACTTGTTGTATAATAAGTTCACCCCCTAATGTGACTTCTCTTTCCATCACCTTATATTTAGCTTCCCCCACTCCTCTCCCACCCCCTCCCCTTTCTCCCGTCCCTAACCCACTCGTCCCCAAGTAAACATTAAACTATTGATTGTGTCCATCCCCATGCATTCCTTTCAGATTAATTGCACGTCTGTCTGAAACGCTTGTCATTAATCACACTCGCCTCTACGCCCGGTGGTCCTCACGAGTCAGCGCACTTCTACGCATTGTCCACTAGATGGCGGGGGAAGCCCACGGACACGTCATACCCCCAAGAAGGAGGTGGGACTTTACCTCTTTTAAAACCCGATTGTAAAATCCAAGACAGCTGTTATATTTTAGAGCCTCAGATACTGGACTTTTTAAAAAGCACAATTTAAAAGTATTTTTTGAAAGCTATGTTAATGACAAAGTGTTTCCAGTAATCTAACTGGATTATATTTTCTGGTGATTCTTTTAGTGAAACAAAGTGGTTGTGAACACCACTGCCTGAGTAAAGCTTGCTAAAGTATTTTTTAAAGAAGTTCTCAGTAATCTCATTGAAGCTCCTTGGCTGGAGCAGGAATAGGAAGTGGCATTCCTCAATATGCCTGGAAACTTGTACGTTTTCATATCCAACTAAAGCATACAAGAGAACGTGCTCTTAAAGGACATCGTCGGCCGCTGGAGACTGGGTCCGCCTGTGCACCTGGCCGTCCCGAGTCCCTCCGGGAGCCTTCCCTTCTTCCTCCGGTACCTCCCCCATTTCTCATTCCACTCACTGAATTATTGAGGTAATTGTAATCTTAATCTTTTTGAGTTTCAGATTTCTCATCCATATAATTATATTTAAAATGTCTATCGTTTTACAGAAATAATGTATTAATGAACTTAAAGCAATGCCTGACACACAGTAGGTGCTCAAAAACTGGCAACAATTGTTATTTTTACCACTAACTTTTACCCATTTGAAAATGAACATGTGGCTTAATTATAGTGTGTGTACCATTCTCATCATTTGTGTCCAATCACGGAACAAAAATTATGACTATGCCTATTGTTTATATACATACTTCCATATTGTATCTAAACGCGTGTATTTACAGCCATTACAATTTTTTGTTGCTTTAGCCTGGTTGGCTGATTACAACATAACACACACACACACACACACACACACACACACACACACATACACACACCCTAAATGTTAGCTAAGCCCAGAGCCCAGTATGTGTCTCAAAGCAAATATTTCCCAAACTTCAGTTAAGGGGAAAAACAAATCGATACCAGACCTGCTGACTTTCTCTACCCTTCGTTATGGAGAAAGTACAGGGATTATATGACCTAGTTTCACCCATACAATTTATAGCTCAATTGGAGTTACATGGAAAACAATAAGAACTCTTTTTGTTTGGGAAAGTAGAGAAGAAATTCCCACTTCACTCATATATCATAAATCTCTTAGATCTAAGAAATAAGAACAGATAGGTCTACAAATGCCTTTTGAACTAAGTTTGCTCAAACTACCACTGGGCACCCTACAACCCACTGTGGTGTCTGTTGGAAGTCTCATTCAAAGATAGTAAGACTACCAATAAATACAATCAGAAACGAAACAGAAGTTACAATGGACACCATGAAAATACAAAGGAGAAAGAAAAGCCTCTTTAATAAATGGTGTTGGGAAAATTGGAAAACCACAGGAAAAAAGAATGAAATTAGACTGCTATCTGACACAAAACTTAACTCAAAATGGACTAAGGATTTAAATGCAAGACTTGAAACAACAAAATTCATTGAAGAAAAAATAGGCACTAAACTTATGAACCTTGTTCTCAATGGGGTTTTTGTGAACTTGATCCCAAATGCAAGGGAAGTAAAAGCAAAAATAGTATGGGACTGTGTCAAACTAAAAGCTCTGCACAGCAAAAGAAACTTTCAACAAAACAAAAGGCATCCAACCAAATGGGAGAAGTTATTTACAAATGACACCTGTAATAAGGAGCTAATATCCAAAATATATAAAGAGCTTATACAACTCAACAACAACAAAACAACAATAAAAACAATTCAACTAAAAATGGGCAGAGGACCTGAACAGATACTTCTCCCAAGAAGACATATGGATGGACAAGTGATATATGAAAAAGTGCTCAACCTCATTAGCTATCAAAATCAAATCAAATCAAAACCACAATGAGATGCCACCTCATACCTGTGAGAATGGCTGTTATCAACAAGACAAGGAATAACAAGTGCTGGAGGGGGGTTCCCTGATGGTGTAGTGGCTTAAGGCTTCGGCGCTGGCGCTGGCGCTGGCGCTGTCAGCGCTAAGGCCTGGGCTCGATTCCCAGCCAGGGAGCTACCCACATACCAAGAGAAAAAAAAAAAAAAAAAAAACAAGTGCTGGAGAGGATGTGGAGAAAAAGGAACTCTGGTACACTGCTGGTGGGAGTGCAAACTGGTACAACCACTGTGGAAGGCAGTGTGGAGGTTCCTCAGAAAATTGGGAATGGAGCTACCATTTGACCCAGCAATCCCCCTTCTGGGGATCTGCTGAAAAATTTTGAAAACACTTATTTGTAAAGATATATGTACCCCTTTGTTCATTGCAGAATTATTCACAATAGCCAGACATGGAAACACCAAAGTGTCCGTCAACAGATTATTGGATTAAGAAGAGGTGGTACCTACATGTAATGGAATGCCATTTGGCCACAAGAAAGAATGAAATAACATTTGTAACAATATGGGTGGATCTGGGGAGTATAATCCTAAGTGAAATAAGTCAAGTGGAAAAGAGCAAGAACTATATGATTTCACTCATGTGGGATATAAAACTGAAAGCAAGAAATGAACAAACAGACAAGCTCTTAGCCACAGACAAAAGTATGGTTGTTCTTAGTGGGGAAGGGGGTGAGGGGAGCATGAAGGATGTAAAAGGGGTCAAGTACACGGTGATGGAAGGAGAACTGACCCTGGGTGAGCACGCAGTGCCATATACAGATGACGTATTATAGAATTGGACACCTGAAACTCACACAATGTTATTAACCAATGTCTCCCCAATAAATTTAATTAAATAAAAAATAATAAATAAAAATGCAAACTTAAAAAACCCAAAGATAACAAGACTAATTTTGATAAGAAAGATCAATAAAGATCAATAAAACAAGTTTTCTTGAAGATGTAATACAGAGGTTGTTCCCAGAAAATAGAAAAACTAAAGCTTTCTACAATACCTTTGTGGCTCTTCCTTCTCTCCAAAATTCCCCACTCATAACAGCTAAAATTCTCCTCTTTCAATCCCCAATCCCTCCATGTTGTTCTGTCACTTTTACTTCTGCTTTGTTCATGACTTTCTTCCCACAGGGTGTAAAAGTGAGACGCCATCACTCTGGTGTCACTGCTCTTCGGCCACACGTGGAGAACAGCTGGAGGCCTCCCCGCACTATTAATACTTCTCCCCAAGATCATGCATTTTTCTCAAGAGAAATTTTCTCCTAGAGAATTCCTGGGAAATAACTTTCCCCACTTTGTTATATTTAAAAGGACAAAATCTCATGGGAGACATTAATGTTTAAAATCACCCTATCCTATATGTCTCTTACAATTTAAGCCCTTTTATATACAAGTTAGCCATACAGTATAATAAAAGCTTGTTTTAGTCTACTGCTTATGAGCAACTGGGTATAGGAATCTACTTGATATATCCACTTTTCATTAGTGAAGAAGAAAGTTGTTACAAGAAAAGATCTTTTTGAAAGCAATTTTAAAAGAGTTTTGACTTCAATCCTTAAAATATAGGGGAAAGGAAGGACCCCATAAGAGAAAGACATTGAGGGGAGTTCCCTGGTGGCGTAGTGGCTAAGGCTTCAGCACTGTCAATGCTGCAGCCTGGGTTCGATTCCCAGTCAGGGAGACACCCACATGTAAAACTAATTAATTAGTTAATTAATTGATTTTTTTTTTTAAAGAGAAAGACTTTGTATTAGTTCGCTAGGCTTGCCATCACCAAATACCACAGATGGGGTGGCTTACACAAATAGAAATTGATTTGCTCAGTCTTGGAGGCTAGAAGTCCAAGATCAAGGTTTCAGCAGGTTTGGTTTCCTGGGAGGCCTCTCTCCTCGGCTTGCGGATGGCTGCCTTGTGACTGTGCCCTCACATGGCCTCCCTTCTGTGCACACACATCTGTGTCCGAATCTCCCCTGATAAGAACATCGGCCATATTGGGTTAGGGCCCACTCATAGGACCTCATTTTACCTTAATTGTCTCTTTAAAGGCACATTCTGAAGTATTTGGGGTTAGGACTGCCATATATGAGGGGACACAGTTCAGCCCATGACAGAAAGCAATGGTACTGTCTCATTTCAAATGGTACGTCTGGTCAGCCTCCTGACACCTCGAAATTAGCCCAGTGAGAGTAGGCTGACCGGATGTACCATTTGAAACAGGACAGGACCGTTGTTTTCTGTCACATTTAAAATGGTATGTCTGGTCAGCCTACATAACAGAGATTTAAATTATATTGGCATTATAGTTGGATATGCCTTTAGGGACTATAAAGATATTAACAAAAGTTTTATAATTATTAAAAATATTGAAATAATGAAATCCAAACGGCAGCTAGAATGACAGGTTATGGAATCTGGAGTTGGGAGAAAGTTTAGAGCACAGGTAGTTGGAATTTTTCCTACTCTGGGGATACCTTTTCCAGGATTCCCAGCTTCCACTACTTGAACGTAGCTCATATATCAAAATTCATTCACTTGCCCTTGTTCTGCCATCTAAAGCAGCACACTCATCACTCTTCAGAAGACAGCTTTCAAATATTTTAGGAAGTGTATTGTTTTCCCATGATCTTATCTCCTGTAGTCCAACCTCTCCCACCGAATTCCTTGACATCTTTTACATGACGAACTATTCAAACATCTTGCCCTCACAGTGAGTTTTATCAGGTCTGTCCTCTCTAATTGAATTAGCATATTCAACATTTGTTTGAACTGGCTTGTTTTGAAAAACAGAATCGTGTTTTGCACAATTAATTATTTTCTACAAAGTTTATCCTCAACTAGGAAAAAAAAATTAACTGAATCCTCTGTACTACAGAAACATCCCTTCTTATGAATAAATAAATATAAATCTGCCATCTGGCGCAACAGTATGCCAACTTTGCCTGCCTCCAGCAGATGGCACTGAAGGTTGTATGCAGGAATTTTCATCTCGGTTAGGGTTTCCCAGCCCTTTCGTGTCACAGCACAGCCAGAAAATAAGACCTTGTGTGGGGTAAATAAATAAACATGGGTGTGGCAGTCAAAGAAGACTAGCCAAGAGGTCACCCCAAGGCACCCATGGCTGTCCCAAGGCCTGAGGAGGATTGACATTTTGGCACATCCTTCAATTCACTGCAGCCCACCATGTGCCCTGGTATGTTAGTTGGGAAGTTCTGGTCTAGGTCATCTTAGTAATTTGGAGCTTATAATAAGTGTATGGATTTTAAATGTATTTGTAAATGTTAATCCGAATATTTATGTCAGTGAGAGAACAGTGAACATTTTGACCATATTTTGAATAAAAAGAATTTGAAGGTGATAAAAGTGAGGTTTTAAAATGTAAACTCATGATAGTTAGATATATAGTGAAATGGGACTAACCATTCGAAAGTAGGAAGAATTTGAAGGACAAGGAGTGAATTATGCCATTGAGAAAATGCCGTTTGCTATGGACTAAACTGTGTTTCCCCAAAACCCATATTATTGAATAGGCTGACCAGATGTACTCTTTGAAATGGGTCAGAAAACAATGGTGTTGTCCCGTTTCAAACAGTAGGCATGGTCAGCCTAGTCTCACGTAGCTAAATCCAAGGTGTTAGGCTGGCCATACACACCGTTTCAAACCGGACACTACCGTTTTTCCTGTCCTGTTTCAAATGGTACGACTTTTGAAGCCCAAACTCTTCATATGACTGTATTGGAGATAGGGCCTTTCGGGAGATGATTAAGGTTAAATGAGTTCATCTAGAAGAACTGGCACCCGTATAAGAAGGGACACCAGGCAGAGATTTACCCCTGCCATGTGAAGACATAGTGAGAAGGCAGAAGTCGCAAGCTGGGAAGGCGACTATCACTGGAACTGAAGCATGCTGGCACCTTGATCTTGGACTTCCAGAATCCAGTACTGTGAGAACTAAATGTCTATTGTGTAAGCCACCCAGTCTATAGTATTTTGTTATGGCAGCCTGAATTAGTACACCATTTTTCTACAACAAACAATCAGAAATGGGAAAAGTAATTCACAAAACGGAAACATTGTTGAATGTGTGTCAAGAGATGATCAGTATCAATATTCAGCTCCCATTAACCCATTAGGCGGTGGTTCAGTATCTGAAAGGCCTGAGAAGGTACTGCTGCTGTAGAAAGCCACGGAAAACCCAGGCCCGTTTTAACCCACACCACGTCGACCTGAGTGTAGCGAGCTTCGGGAATCCACTGCAGCTGCCAGGAAGTTCCCATCAAGAAGGGGCATTTCTTTCTCAATGGACTTTCAAATGTAAATAAAAAGATGCACCTGGGAACCTTGCTACTCAGAGTGTGGTCCATGGACCAGAAGCAGCAGCAGCCCTGGGGAGTTTGTTAGAAATGCAGACTCTCAGGCCTTCCCAAACCTATCAAACCAGGATCTGCGTTTTGACAAGATCTTCCAGTGATTCACACGCACATTAGGGTTCGAGAGGCTCCACTTCCCAATTTACACGGGGAGAAAGCAGAAAGAGTAAGCTATTCTAAAGCTGCAAAGTACTGGCTCCCCTTTTGGTTTGGTAAAAGTGCGTGTGTGGCCAAGGAGGGTCTCCTCTTCAACCTACTCAGGACTTGTGAATATTGGGACTTGTAAACAGGGGAGCTTTGGGAGCCTAGCCGGTTCATATGTAAAAGGTTTTCTAAGGTTCTTAAAATGGATTACACATCTCTGCTGTCTTCTGAAACAGAGTGCAGAGAACAATTTAGTTTTTCTTTGTCGTCAAAGCTATAAATACCTGTATATATACAGGGGTGTCCTAAAGGGCTTGCAAGTTATATAACAGGTGCTCGGTACATGAGAGTTCCCTTCATTTATTAATAACTCCCTTCAGAACAACAGGTTGGAAATCCTCCGATGGCAGAGACTTGTGGGCTGTTTATCACGTTCCCAGTGGCGTACGTAAGGTTGTTCACCTTAGCTGATTGCCGCCGACCACTGTGCATTCTCAGTTCTTCCGTTATTCTACTTTCCATGTCTTTCTTGCATTTATTCTGCTAACTAATAGTAACTGGGTGCTCAGTGTGTCCATATCAACAGCATTTCTTTCCCCTGCTTTGTGATTTATTTCTAACCAGCTGTGGGCTACATAACCACAGAAATCACAGTATATTTAAAATAACAACCAAATATTCTAAGTGCAAACTTGAGAGAATACCCTGTACTGTTGTGCATAGGTTGGCTATGTGGTATTAATTATTATTTGCCTAAATAATCTCCTTTTTTTTCTTTTAGAATCCTAGTTATGTCATAGACAATTGAGACTCACATGACAGTTAAATGACATTAACATTAGTGACCAAATAATATAAATGTCAGTGAAATTTTTTTCCATCATAATATGAGTGGTGGAACTCAACTGAGAATGCCATAATGAAAATAAACAACAAAGATTCACAAGGAACAGAAGTAAAAATAATACAACAAGTTTGTAGGGGGACAAAAAAAAAATCTCAAGAAATCTAAAAATAAGAAAGTTAGTAGGAATACATGTAAAAGAACCGGCATGGGATATTTGCAGATAGATTATATCTTAGTCATCTTTGTATCCCAAACACCTGGCCTACTGAAAATGCAATGTATAAATATAATAGATAAAGGAGAACAAAGAAGAAAAAAATTGCTTCTTTTTATTGGAAGAGGTACTAAGAGAGAATGCCGCTAAAAGACAAAAGATGTTCTACACGGTCAAAAGTGACTTAAAAACTAGATAATTAAAAAACTGGCTGAGGAAGATGGGAAGCAAGCCTGCAACAGAGAAAGAACTGGACTCTCAGTTTTTGGCACAGAGATTGGCCTTTGGTCATCGAGGGCTCCCACAACTTCTGTTCTACAGAATAGGAGTCCTAAATTGGGGGTGGCAAATACTGGCATGCTGTGTCACAATTTGGCACTTAGAAAAACGTCCTTTCTGCACCTGTGGCAGCGTTTAATTTCAGTGATAGCATTTTCCCACTGAACACAGACTTGGCCTCAGTATTTGCCTCAACAACGCCTGTCAATCAAAACTGACAAAGGAACTATCCTAGTTGGCATTCCTGGCATTATAATCACACGTCCACAAACTTATCACTTTTCTTTCTTTCTTTCTTTCTTTTTGGGGGTGGTTCCCTGGCTGGGAATCAAACCCAGGCCATGGCGTTGAGAGTGCTGAAGCCTAGTCACTACACCCCCAGGGAACTCCCTCACTTTTAGTGATTGGCAACAGATTGAAGAAAAGGAATCATGTCCCAATATAAAAAGGAAAGAACAAATTCTGCTTAACTCTGCTATTCAACAGCAGGACCTCTCAGAATCACCGGCAGTGCTTGCTGTTGGGTCCCACTCCAGGGCGAGTAGGTCTGGGGTGGGACCTGAGAATTTCCACTATAAACACTTTGAGGTCCACCCTTCTAAAGAACAGTGGGACATATTCGAAATAGGTAAAACTCAAAATCCTTCGACAAGCAAAATAGTGCATTATGATTACCATAAGTTGTAGTGAATAGAGCAAAAATTTTGGAGCTAGAACTTGGTTTGATCTCTGGTTCTGCTATTTACAGGTCCACGATTTTTACTAAGATTGCTTGAAATCTTACTGATAAAATGGAGATTGAAAACAAATCCTAGAAGTTATTGTGATGACTAAACAGAAAAATAGGTACTGGAGGTGACTAGCCCAGTGCCTGGTACATGGTAAGCATTCAGTCCTTCACTTTTTTCCTCCTTTTCTTCTCTGACAGCACTCATGCAATATGAAGAAATAGAGGAAATAACATTTTCATAAAGTATGTAGGATCTGTCATTCAAAGATTCTTATAAACATGCTAGAAAAATACCATGGGAAATTAGCGTACAAGTGGAAGCAATTTAGGTGGTAAAGAGTGCGAAGATCTGTCAAAGAATATAGTCTTAGTCCTCCTCTTTAGAAGTCTCTCCAAAAGAGATGGGGTTCACCTTCATTTTACATACCTCTGATTAAAATAGGCTTCTTATACCCAGGAGGTTACATTCCAAGGGCAGAAAGCCAATTGCCTAGTTATTCCCTTACGCACATAATGGTAGCCCTTAATCCAGAGGTTTGTTTGTCCCCCCCCCCCCCATCTATTTTTCAAAGGACTCCTGGGAAGTGTTGGACTGTGTAATTGTGTGAACTCCTTGAAGCAGAGTGCGATCTTTTGCTGATGCAGACAGGTTTCTGTGAAGAAAGCTGGAAAGCCTGTGGAAAAGGGCTTGCCCTTTTGGTGTATACGGAGCATGATGCATTGCTGAAAAATCCTAAAACTCAAAAAGTACAAATCCAACCACTGAAATCCTTTTTGTAGTTCAGTCAGTGCATTTTGAAGCACCAGGTATTACTAATTCATCTTAGCAACTAAGGAAAGCTTTGCATTATTCTAGGATGACCAATACATTGTGTTTTGCAGAATTATTCAGTAAATTAGACTTATTGGTCCAGAAATACCATTTTGCTAGACTCTATTTTGAATTGGACATTTCTGAGCAATTTCATTTCTAATACAGAACAATGGTGGCATACTCAAGATTCCAAGACTGCAAAACGACTTGGGTAATGTAGTCCAGGGCTTGCTTTCTAGTTAGAACCCTGGGACAGGCCAGAGATTTCACCAGCGTGGACAAAGTAAGCTGAGTTCTGGCTTTGGATGTTACAGCAGCTTCTGAACACCAATTAGGATGAGCCAACCCCCTTGGCAGAAATCATAGGGTTTATATAGTTTGTTTTCTAGTTTCCCTTTCTTCCTTCCTCTTCCCTAGATTTAAACCAGTGGGAAACGTTTTGAATAATGCAATTCTTATTGAAATTCTTCTTTTGGTCATAGAGAAATGTTTCCTCTTCCTTTGCCCAGGATTATAATTTTCTACAGATAGGGACCGTGGATGTCCTATTTTCTTTGGAATTAACATTAAGGGGCGTGGGGAATCAAGATTAAAAACCAAAATCAAGCCCAGGGTTCTTCTTCTGAGTAAGGTGGGTGGGGTCACTCCGATCTGAGCTCCGGATGTGACCCCACAGCCCTCGGATCTCCTATCCGCTCTCCGGGCCCCAGCCTGCTGCGCGTTTCAGCCAACGCCCCGGGTGGAACTGGCTCCAAGGTCCCTTCTACCGACCTCCATCACTAGGGTCGGGGGCTGGCAGCGAGACCCAGGCCCGGCCCCGCCTCGGGCGTGGGCCAGTGGGCTCCCGCCTGCAGGGGGCGTGGCGGCGGCGGCGCGAGGCCTGCGTGCACGGGGAGCCACCGAGGGTGGGGGGTCCCACAGCTCGGGCCTCGGGACCAGGCCAGGCTGGGTGGACCGGGGTCTCCGTGCCTGTGGCGGCCGAGCTAGACTCAGCGGCGTTGCGCCACCCCCAGCCGCGGTCCCGGGTGACTCCCTCGGTGACGCCGGCGCGTTCCTTCCTCTTCCTCTCGCCGCCCCAGCCCCGCCCTCCCCTCCCTTCCCTCCGCCCACCTCCCCGCAGCGGAGCTGCCGCCGCCAGCAGCGCCGTCATGTCGGCCCCCGCCGGGTCCCGCCATCCTGCCGCCAGCACCCGCATTCCGCCCAAGCTTGGAGGAGCCGCCGCTTCGGGAGTCGCCGCGGGCCCGGGCCCGGCGCAGTACCAGCAGAACGGTGAGGCGGAGGAATGGGCGGAGCGTCGGGCCTAGGCCGGCGGGGCGGCCTGCACGGCGGATCACCGGGGCGGGCCTGCCGGGCCCGGGGCTTCCAGGGCCTGGGCTGCGGGGTGTGGGGGCACCTGGCCGGGGCTGGCGGGGCGCGGGGGGAAGGACGCCCTGCTCAAGGGAGGGGACCGACCTAGAAAGCTGGGGGCCGTGGCTTTTTACGTAATGTGACCCTAGGCCCGAAACCGCTGGGGGCAAGGATCCCGGTGCCGTGTCCAATCCCTCCTATCGCGCCCGTGCGCGGCCTGTTGCCCGGAGCGACCCCTGCCTAGGGGGAACCGGCAGAGAGCTGAGACCACTGAGTGCGTGGCTTGGGGACGGCTGGGCTAGCCACCGAGCTGGGAGCATTGTGCCCTTCCCGACTCAGGAAAACTCCTTCGATTTCTGCAGCCCGGCGAGCACACTGCCTTGAAGGGAACTGAAGTTAGCACTCAAGTTTGTAGACAAAAGGGTGTAAATATGCAACCTAAGTGTAGCTGTAACCCTGACCCAATTCGGCCTCGAGATCTGTCATTGTTGCTGCGGTTTGCTGCTCAAGCGTCTGGAGTTCGCTTGTCGTGTTTGAAAGGGAGCAGGTGTCAAACGGATTTAAACGAATACCTTTAGATTGGATGGCATGGTTTTGTTTTGGTTTGGTTTGGTTTTTTCTCTCGCAGCTTCACTTTCAGAAATAGAAAACCGTTCCAGAGTTGGCCCTGCTTTGAGGGCCGGCCTTCATATAGGCAGCAGCCAATGCAACATGAAAGCTGCTTGGCTTTGAGTATGCGGGAGTTTCGGGTGAAAAATGATCATCTCTAGGATATCCATTCCTTAATCTTGAGATGTGTAATGTTCGCGGGTAGGGCCGGAGAATGGGGGAACCCTCTTTATAGACTTGATGATATTTCAGAAGAGAACCCTCGAAAGTAATCAGCTGAAAACTTGAGAAAGATGTCTGTCCTGTGTTTGTAAGAGAACAAAACTACCTAAGTACCCCTTCAACGATTGTCGAACTGATCTCTTTTATCCAAGTTGTTAGGGAAAATTTGCTGGGCTTTATAAATCAGTTTAGCCAACATCTAATTTTTACAACTGATGCTTTTCGAACATGAAGTTTATCGTTTATCCTGATAATCAGAGGTTGAATTTTTTCATAAGTCAAAAGTGATGGCTTAGCCTTAATATGATCAGTCGTACTTGTCAATATTGCATTAATACGATCAGCCATACTTGACAGTATTGCCTTAGTCGTTGTTTAATGGGTTTGAATGTGAACAGTGTTGTGGGTTTGTACTCCTGTCCTGGACATAAAGATAATTATAAGCATTTTTTCTTCTTGTAAACTTCATATAAATTCTTTATTTTGTTTTTAAAATAGCTTTGTGTATGAAGGAACTGGAACACAGTAATTGAAGAACCAATCCCAAGTCTTTCAGCATATTGTAAACCCATGTGATCCAAAGATTGTGTCTTTTCTTGTGTTTTGGAATGTAAATTATTGTCTTAGTGAAAAATTTTTAAAGTGGCAGATATTTATCGTATCCTTACAAATTTTGTGAATGCTCAGTGAATGCCAGGTGTAATCAGGATGTTAAATCTGTAAGACCAATTAATATATTTAGAAGCCACATATAGGTGATACTTGATTTCTACTATTTATAATCATTAGTTTTCTTTAAGGTAATCAGTTCATTTCAACATTTGAGGAGGGCAGTGTTACCTCCATGTAGAGTTTACATCATAAACAAAAGTCTGCAAGTATTTTGAAAGTGCAAGGCATGTTTAGCATTGAAATCAGGCGGAGGTGAAAGGGTGTTGGGTGATAGAGAAAACCCAAAGCTGAAAGGAATACTTCTAAGGGCCCAGGTTGCAAAAAGGCCTTAAATGCCATGCTAAGGAAATTAAGTAAAGAACTAGGGTCGATTTGTTTTTGTTGTGGAAGTAAGTTATTTAAGCAGAGAAATAACAAAATCAAACCTGTTTTTGTTTGCTAATCTTAAAAAAATCATTTTTACTACATGGTATTGGCATCTATAGATAACTACTAAGCATTCATTTGTGTTTGTAGTTTCTTCTTTTGCCCTACATAAACTAGTTTGCCTTTTTATGTAGCTTTATGGAATTCCAGACATGGTGAAAAAGAAATAGGTCAGCAGTATGAGTATGAAACATCATAGAAAACAGAATTGTAAAACTGGAATGATACCTAGTGATCACGTAGTACACTGTTTATCAGACTTTTTAAAAACAGATTTGTTTCCCCAAAGGAAATTCTGTATAGAGTCCCGATTGAGAAAGCAAAAGGAAATTGTGTATAGAGCCCAGATTGAGAAAGCAATGAAAAGCAGAGCTGTTGTGGTTAAAATAGAGGTGGAAGCCCAGGTGTTTCTGGAAGCAGTCTGAAAAACTCCTAGTCTGTGTTCCTAATTTTTTAGACGAATCATGAGCCAGAACGGTTAGTGGGTGTTTTTCACCGGTTCTGTGGAAGCTTCATGAGGACAGCAGTTTTGTCTTGCCTTAGTTCACTGCTGTATATACATGGTCTGGAACAAATTATAGGGATTCGTTAAACATTTGTTAAATGATGTCTAATTCAGTTTTCCTAATTTCAAGTCCAGATCTCTATCAATAGACTGTAAATAATTTCTTTTTAGAAACTTTAACATTAGGAAGTATAGGGAAGAGAGGCAGAAGACTGAGACTTGATTATAACTTGTACTCTTTTTCTACGTTTAACTACTAATATAACATGCTTTCCCCCACTTACTTGAAGGTAAAAATTGACTTCTTTGAATCTGTGAATATTTTTTAGAGTTGTAGTTCTGTACTTTCGTTTTTCATTGAGCAGAGTATAGGCTTCTATTTATATTTCCATATGAAGTATTGGTTGAATATTTTTCATCTTTTACTTTCTTTTGCTTTCGAGAGTTCTTCCAAAGTTGAGTCCTCAAGGGAAGATTGCGTGAAATAATATCCAAAATTTCTCCTAATTGACTTGAATTGAAAGGGGTCCTTAAAAAAATTTTAGGAGGGAGACACTCAGGTTTAACAATAAACCACTGCTTTTTAATTCTACCTTTATGAAGCCAGCTGTGCTCATTTCCAAATGAAAATATATTTTCTTCCTTCAATATTCCTTTTCCAAGAATGGTATTACTGGCAGTTTTATCATTTTAATTGTCAGTAATGCAAGAAAGATGAAATAGAAGTGGGAATTACTAGAATTCATTATGGAAGATACAAATAATCATCCCATTTACTCAACAGTATCTGGTCAGTTATAGGAAACTGTTCAACTTTGAGAGCACATGCAAAATTTAAAATGATATAAATCTCCCTAGTGTGTCTGAAGGAAGTCCCTTTTGATCAGAGTAGCATCTGCATCTCAGGTTTCTAATCTTCCTTTCTAGCTAACCTGAGCGTCAGGTGCTGTCTTCATCATACTGCCATGGTATGGTCTGGATACATAACTTCCTTCTAAGTTGATGAATAGATATCTCAAGGATTTTTAAGAAATCTTCACTCCCTATATAAAAGGTATCTTTTAATCAGGTTTAATTTTTATTTTATGTTGCTATGTGTATGCTTTAGTTATTTGCAGTGTCCTTTCATTCCCACCCCCTTCCCTTCAGGTTTCTGAGATTATATCTGTAATAATTTTTGTGAACCATATTCATTGCCACTGATCCTAATATTTCACCTAACTTCATCTTTCGAAACCCTGGAGTGTTAGATCCTAAAGACACTGAAATAGAACAGAAATTGAGCCAATCTTCAATGGACTTTCCTAGAAATGAGAGCATCTTCACAGTAAGCACTGTGTTTAGAGCAGATCATGTTATATTTAGCTCAGAGAAAGCCAGTGTTTCCAGTAGCTAAGCATGCTCAGAATTGTCAGAAGGTGTGGACTAGTAAAAAGGTTGTAGGCTTTGATGCAGTCTGAGGTTTTGTGGAGAAAATCATTTAACATCTCTGAGCTTCAAGGGATAATAATACCTTTCTGGTAGGGTTGTTGAGGGGATTACATTAAATGAGGTACAGTTTTTAAAGTATGTGGTGCTTAGCAAAATGAGATGCTTAGCAAATGAGAACCCCTTCATTCAGTTTCCTTCAGAACACCAGAATATAAATTCTTTGGATGGCAGAGACCATGTGAGCTTTCCTCATCATCTCACCAGTGGCAGCACGCCATACGCACTCCATTGCATAAGTGAACTTGGCTTCATATATGTTATTGCTTTTTAAGACTGGCCACTGAAAGGATCTGTGTATGGCCGGCTCTCCTTACCCCTTTCTTTGTTGTTTTCTTAGGTTGTCCAGCCCACTCTCCCTCCCACTAATCCAGTCTTGGGAGGTTTCCTTTAATAGACCATCTCCCTCAGCTAGCTTGCTGGCTGGTGGGGTTAACAAGGTTCAAGTTTTCTAAAATTGTGTGTGGAAAGCTGCTTATAGCAGGAACCAAGTGAAAGCAGAGTGAAGTAGGGAGGAGAGAGTGAGTAGTGAAATGCCTCGCCAGCAGCCAAGTCTTAACTCACTTGTTTTCCCTGGTATTGCTGGGAAATAGGTATTGTGAAACAAGCTTTGGAAGCCACAGTGCGAGTCTTTGCTACTTACCAACTAGTATTTGAATTTGTTTGAATTAGTGAGCTTTCATGCCCTTGTTTATTTGTCTATAAAATGACAATAGTGATACTTAACAGGATTGTTGTGAGAATTATATAAGATTATATAGAGAAAAACAGAGTCCTGGGCATAGAGTAGTTTCTCAACTAGTATTGGTTTTCTTTTGGCCCCTTCACTCCTAGCACTCATTACCATGGCATCCAAAGAGAACATCTGATTGGGTGGCAGGAAAATCTGTACTTAATGTAGTGAGATTTTATTAAAATAGTTAGTTGCATAGGCTGTGTCTGTAGGCACTTTGTCAGCAGTGACTGGAATAGTTACTTTTGTGACTATTAGCCTTCCATTAGAAAGAATAATCTGGCATATCTAGATGTGATCAGTACTCTCCCTCCATATTGTAAAAATCACTAGGGTTTCTAATTTCACATTTCCTTCTCTCTCTCTCTCTCTCTCTCTCTCTCTCTCTCGCTGTGCATGTGTGTGTGTACATGTACATATTTTTATGCTGTAAAAGAATCTGTATTTTAGCGATATTATTGCTACCTCATTGGCATTGGTAGTATATTTCAAAATATTGAATAATCAATGCTATGTACACTGGCTACTGAATGGATACCATCCTTGACACTAGAGCAAGATTCCGTAAGCCTGTAATATGCCAGGCATTCGCCCTTTAGTTGTTGGATCAGGAGGAGGTCAGGGGTGTGGGATGTAACAGGGAAGCAGGGTCAGGCTATGACTGTTTACCAACTGGTTCAGAGTGTTTTAATATTTTATCAAGGATGATTGTTAAAATGCATACTGCCTGAGTATTGACCCTCTTCTTTGTAGTTCAGTGCCGAATGATTACATTCTGAGATCTGATTCTGCATCTTTAAGTACAGGATAGAGGAGCTCGTGCTTTGCTGCCCTTAGTGTTCTTTTGAAGATAATGAAAAGTTTTCATCTGACTTTTAAAAAAAGTATTGCAATTTAATTCAGGAAAAGACTAATGAAAAAATATTTTTGATATTGAAACTGTTGCTTCTCTGTTAAGTGGGAGAGTGAGGAAACTCATTTAAAGAGAGCCTATAATTAATTTTTTTGTACAGTGCCTAGGTGTTCAAAAATACTTGCTTTGTAAGTTTGGATTTTTATGTCAGGTTTGCTTAAAACAGGAATAGAATCAATTTTCCTTTGGTGGGAATCTAGTTTCTGGAAGGAGATTTTGTCCCTGAGGCACATATACCTTTAGGTAGATCTTGTGATAATTTAGTCTGGCCAAGGCAGACATTATGCTTATCTAATAGAAAATCAGAGGCTCTATCTAGGGGTATATATCAGTCAGGCTGACCAGCTGAGCAACTCCTTTGAAAAAGCATAATAGACTATTTGTTAAAAATCTATTGTTTACTTCTCAAGTCAGATTGGTACCACTGAGGAGGTAATGTGTTAGAATCTGTTATCCTCTTTTTCTACAGACATACCTCACTTGAAGCTAAGAATTTAAAATTCTTTCAGAGATTGTATATAACCGGATGTTTTTCTGTTTTTCAATGATTCATTGATGCTTTTTTGTGAGGCACTGCATTAGGTTGTTTGATGGATGCAGTAATTACTTCATTGATTCTAAGACACATTTAAAAATTATTTTATCTCCGAAATTGGGGTGCATCTTAGAATTGGTAGAATTTTAAAATTGGTTTTACTGAAGTGGAAGTCATAATACAGCTGTGTGAAAACCAGGGTAGACTGAATAATGGCCCTGTCAATATGTCCCCATTCTAATCTCTGAAAGCTTTGCAGCTGTGATTGAGAGTTGGAAGATTATCCTCCATCTGGGTGGGCCTGATAAAAATCACAACGTCCTTATTAGGAGGAAATGAGAGGAATCAGCCAGCAGAGAAAGCAATGTGACGGGGGGAGCAGAGGTTGGAGTGACGTGCTTTGAAGATGGAGAAAGTAGCCATAAGTTCAGGAATGCAGGTGGCCACTAGAAGCTGAAAAAGGCAAGGAAATGGACTCTCTCCTCAGAGCCTTTAAAGGCACCAGCTCTGCCCATGACACCTTTGCTTGTTGTTGCTGTTGTTGTTGTTGCAAGTTAGAGCTTTTCCTACCAGGTTAGTTATGTACCTCTTTGGCATTTTGTGTCACATTACCATAACAACATCCTTTTTTTTTTTTTTGATGGGACTGTATATTTAGTAAGTAGGTTTTGTTTTTTTGTTTTTTGTTTTTTTTTTTTTTACAACATCCATACTTGTAGCAAAATTGAATTTCATTTATTGATCCCACTTTGGTACCCATGTGAAAGACCTGCCGTACACAGTATATTAGGGCCTGTCTGTTGGAAGTGATTGTGAGGAGGAGAAGTGATGAGCGATGAAGCAGGGCAGGTAAATAGGGGGCAGCTCCTAAAAGGGTTTTTATATCAGTATTCTCTTTTCTGCTGTAACATTACCACGGACTGGTGGCTTAAAACAACCTGAGTTCAGCATCTGTAGGTTAGAGTCTAGCTGGGCTAAAGTCAACGTGTCAATAGGGCTGCGTGACCTTCTAGAGGCTGTAGGACAGCATCCATTTCTTTGCCTTTTCCAGCTTTTACAGGCAGCCCACATTCCTTGACTCATGGCCACCTCTTTCCATCTTCAAAGCCAGCAACACTGCATTTCTTCTGTAGGCACAGCTCTCTCTTTAACATTTAAGGCAGCGGTTCTCAACCTGTGGGTCGTGACCCCTTTGGGGTCGAACGACCCTTTCACAGGGGTCGCCTAAGACCATCGGAAAACACATATGAGATATTTACATTACGATTCATAACAGTAGCAACATTACAGTTATGAAGTAGCAACGAAAATCATTTTATGGGGGTCACCACACCATGAGGAACTGTATTATGGTCATGGCATTAGGAAGGTTGAGAACCACTGATTTAAGGACTCCTGATTACATTGAGCTCACTTGGATAATCGAGGCTAATCTCCCTATTTTAAGGTGAGCTGATTAGCAATCCTATTGCGATCTGCAACCTCTCCTCCCCTGTACCATGTAACCTAACATTTATGGGCTCCAGGGATTAGGACATGGACAAATGGAATGGGAGAGGGATTATTCTGCCTTTTAACCTAACATTTATGGGCTCCAGGGATTAGGACATGGACAAATGGAATGGGAGAGGGATTATTCTGCCTTCCACTGTCTTATAGGTCATGTTAAAGAATTTGAATTTGTTTCTTGATGGCAAGAGAAACCATTAAAAAGCTTTAAACAAGGAGGTAACAATCAGATTTGATTTTTAGGAAAATCACTCTGGCTATGTTTGGTGTAGTCATTTGTTGAAAAAATTGTGTCATACAATCAGTTTAGTAGTAATTTCCAGCATTCCTTTCTGGTGTTTCAAAAATTTACATTGCAATAATTTGAGATTTGCAGAAATGATGCAAAGATAGTACAGCAAATGCAATACCCTCACTCAGCTTCCTCTAGTCTTGTATCTTCCTCTCATGTCTTAACTTCTTACAAAACCGTGGTACCGTTATCAAAACTGGGAAATTAACATTGATGATATGCAGCTAACTGAAATATAGATTTTATTTACATTTCATCAGTTTTTTTCACTAATTTTTTCTGTTCCTGGATCCAATCCAGGATATCATGTTGCGTCTGGTTGTCATGTTTCCTTAGTCTCCTCTGTAACAGTTTCTTAGTCTTTTGTTTGTTTGTTTGCGGGGACCTGGCAGCACTGGTTAGTTATTTTGTAGACGGTCCCTGACTTTGGGCTTGCTGATGCTTTCTGATGATTAGACTGGGATGTGAGTTTTTAGGAATAAAACCACAGAGGTGAAGTGCCTCAGTTATCTCATCATATCAGTGTTTACATGGCACGAACTTGTTTTATTAGTTATGTTAACCTGGGGCACCTGATTAAGGGGATGTCTTGGTCAGCTTAAGCTGCTGTGACAAAATACGATAGATTGGGTGGCTTAATAAGCCTCAGACATTTATTTTCTCACGGTTTTGGAGGCTACAAGTCTGAGATCAGGATCTAGCATGTTTGGGGTCTAGTGAAGACCCTTTTCCTGGCTTGCAGATGACTGTCTTCTCCCTGTGTGCTCATATGGCTTTTCCTCCGTTCATGCATGTGGG
This sequence comes from Lyroderma lyra, assembly GCA_004026885.1. Classification (NCBI taxonomy): domain Eukaryota; kingdom Metazoa; phylum Chordata; class Mammalia; order Chiroptera; family Megadermatidae; genus Lyroderma; species Lyroderma lyra. Next base: position 38,539 of record PVJL010002097.1, read on the forward strand.
GAAGAAACGTCTCTTCCTCTTTTATAAGGACATTAATTCCATCAGGAGAGTCCTACCCTCATGGCCTAATCTAGACCTAATTACCTTGGGGGTCCGGGCTTCAACATACAAATTTTGGGGAGACATGTTCAGTTTATAATAGAGGCTTCCCCACCCCCCATGTTTCCCCACTGGAAAGTTACTCCCCCCCCCTCCCGCTTTTCTGCTCTGTTTATTAGGAGTAACTCACTTAACTCCAGTCTGCATTTAACAGAAAGGGAATTAAGCTCCACCTCCTAGGGTGAAGTATATCAATTTGTGGTTATATGTTAAAATTACCACAGTAATTAGTCATTAATAATGTGCTTGGGGAGGAACTTTGAAATTACTATCCTGTTTCTCCTTAAATTTTTACCCACTAATTTTAGCATTCCTCAGTGGCTCTTGCCTGCAGTACTTATTACTGTGCAGTTCTAATGGTGATATTTTTCTTTCCCTCGTTCTTTCTACCTTTATTATTTGGAATTTTTCTTTAAGGAAGATTTGTCCCTTTTCTCCTATCTTAAAATTTATTCAGGGGTTCCCTGGTGGTGTAGTGGCTAGGCTCTGGTGCTGTCAATGTGGTGGCCTGGGTTTGATTCCCAGCCAGGGAACTACCCCCCCACACCCGCAAAAAAAATTTATTCAATCATTAATATTATTGAGTCATGGGTATTTATTTTATTCTTTGGATTATAATCCAGTACTATCATTACTTATATTTGTACTCAATTTTTCATAGCTCTGACCAGTGGGAGCTCTTTCATGTTGGCTCCTGTGCATGTTTGCCCCCATCCTTCTGTTTTTTGAGCACTTCTTTACTTTCTGGCATTATAAGTTTCTCCATCTTGTACTTACTCTACCTTAGCACTATAATCTATTCTTTGTCCAAGGAGTCCTGGTTCCTTTTTGGGGGTATGGTATTTAAAAACCAAGAACTGCACCCTGCATGTGCTCATTGTACCAGGTGTCACTGCTTCTAGGCTCTCTCAGCTGACAGTTAGGAGATGTATACTAACTCATGTATGTGAATATGTCTAATTATATCTTTTTCCATCGTATGTATTTTACCTAAATATTTTTCATGTGGATTATCTTACAGATTTGTCACAGTCTGCATTTCATCCTAGATATGTCTTGAATCTTGATTGCTTTTTTAAAAATAAAAACTTGTATATAATAAATTTGCATTTATTCTTTGGTAGTGTACAACTCTGTGGGTTTTGACAAATGTATGCAATCAAGCATCCACCACTACACCTCCATATAGTAAAGTTTCATCACCATAAAAAAAGTCCCCATGTAGTCTCCTTATAGTCAGCCACTTCTTGATTCACCAACACTAACAACCATCACTCTGCTTTCCATTCCTGTCACTCCACCTTTTCCAGATGTCATATAAATGGAACCATAAAATATGCAGACTTTTGAGTCTGTTTTCTTTCACTTAACTACATTTATCCATGCTGTTGCATAAATCAATGATCTGTTCCCTTTTATTGCTACATAGTATTGCATTATATATGTGTACCAGGATTATTTATCCATTCCTCTGTTGTTGAATATGTTGGTTGTTCCAGTTTTGGATCATTGTGAATAAAATGCTATAAACATTCATGTACTGGTTTGTGTGTGAAAACAGATTTTCACACATTAAATAAATATATAGTTGTGGGACTGCTGGGCCAAAGAGCAAGTGTATATTTGACTTTGTAAGAAACTACCAAACTATTTTCCAAGGTGGCTGTGCTATTTTGCATTCCTTCTAACAATGAATGAGAGTTTCTGTTGCAACACATTATTTGTCAACATTTGATATTTTTGGTTTTTTTTTTGTTTGTTTTAGTCATTCTAATGGGTATGTAGCTGTATTTTATTGAGGTTTTAATTTGCATTTCCTTAATAGTATGTTTATTTGCCACCTATATATCTTCTTCAGCAATTATCTTTTTAGGTTTTTCACCAGTTTTTGGTTGAGTTGGGTATGTGATTAGCAAATATTTTCTCCTAGACTGTGGTTTGTCTTTTCATTCTCTTAGTGCTTCTTTCAGACCAAAGGTTTTTATTTTGATAAAGTGCACTTTATCATTACTTTCTGTTACAGATCATGCTATTAGTATCATGGGTAAGAACTTAATGACAAACCTATAGTCATCTAGATAGTCTATGTATTCTCAGAAGTTTTTTAATTTTACATTTAGATCTATGATTCATTTTGATTTAATTTTTACTTAAGGTTTGAAATATGTTTTGAGGTTCATTTTTTTGCATATGGATTGTTAAAAAGACTATCTTTCCTCCATTGAATTCCTTGGCACCTTTGTCAAAAATAAGTTGATTATATTTCTGTAGGTCTATTTCTAAACATCCTTTTCTTGATTATTGTAGCATATAAAGTAAGTGTTGAAACTGGGTTTTGTGAATCTTCCCACTGTTCTTTTTCAAAGTTTTTTTTTGTTTGGTTGTTTTTTGCTATTTTGCCTTTCCATAGAAATTTTAGAATCGGCTTGTTGATATATGCAAAAAAAGCCTGCTAGTATTTTTATTGGGATTGCATTGAACCAATAAACATCAAAATCATGTCGTCCAATCCACAAGCATGGTGTTTCATTCCATTTATTTAAATCCTGATCTTTCTTCAGTGTTTCGTAGTTGCCCGTATATAGATCCTTCACATATTCCATTAGGTTGATATTTTAAGTACTTTTTGTGTGCTATTATAAATAGTAGCATTTGTTTAATTTTAAACCCCATTTGTTCATTACTGGTCTTTGGAAGTACAAGTGATTCTTGTATATTCTTGTATGTAGTGCCAGGCATTTCTTTTAAAGACCCATTGGGATTTTCTACACAATCATGCCATTCTGTAAATAAAGACAGTTTTATTTCTTCCTTTTTAATCTGTATGCTCTTTTTTCCTTTTCCCGCCTGACAGACACAGCTAGTACTTCTTGAACATTGTTGAATAGGAGTGGTGAGAACATCCTTGTCTTGTTCTTTATCTTAGAGAGAAAACAGTTTTGTCTCTTCCTTTCTCTGATGTTAGCTGTAACTTTTTCGTAGACACTCCTAATTAGGTTGCAGAAATTCCTCCTATCCTGCTTAGTCTTTTGAGAGTGTTTTTTAATCATGAATGAGTTTTGTTTAATGCATTTTCTGTATCTTTTGATATGCTCATATGGTTTTTCTTCTTTAGCCTGTTAATATGATGAATTGCATTGAATGTATTTCACATGTTGAGCCTAGTATAAACCTCATTGGGTCATGATGTATTTTACTTTTTACACATTGCTGAATTCTGTTTGCTAGTTCATTCAATAATAATATTGGATAATAATAATAGAAGCTCACAGCTAAACAAGTGCTTTTCCTCCAAATAATCTCTATATTTAAGTATGCAGGGAGTTCCCTGATGGTGTAGTGGCTTAAGGCTTTGGCGCTGGCGTTGTCAGCGCTGTGGCCTGGGTTCGATTCCCAGTCAGGGAGCTAGCTACCCACATACCAAAAAGCAAAAAAAAAAAAAAAAAAAAGTATGCAATAGAGGTGCTTTATGTTGATTCCCATTTTTATCACAGAGAATATTAAAAAGATCTATACTCCAAGGTTGAGATTTAATATAATGAGTGATTTTTACTGCTTTATTTAGGTTATATTTAAGTGAAAAAGACTTTTTCTTTTCACACTTTGAGTGCATGGTAGTGAAGAATATGGTAATTACTAGTGTCGCTTGTACCACTGTTTCAGTTTGTGCCACAGGGCCAGCATGTTACCCATCATCACTTTTGTACCGTTAACACAAATGCCAACACAATGAAGAAGGCAAATACCATTTCAGTACAATTATGAAAATAGTTTTTAACCTACAGATTCCCCTAAGAGTTTTTGGTACTGCCAGGGTTCTGTGTACTATACTTTGAGAATTGCAGCTCTATGAGTATATCCTTACTGTATTAGTTTCCTAGGGCTGCTGTTACAAACTACCACAACCTGAGTGGATTAAATCAACAGAAATTTATTTTCCTAGTCTGGAGACAAGAAGTCTGAAATGAAGGTGTTGGCAGGGCCACACTTTCTCTGTAGGCTCTAGGGGACAATCTGTTCCTTGCCTCTTCTGGCTTACGGTTGGCCGTTAACATACCTCGTATTAATAATTTTGGCCTGACCAGTCTGCTTCATCTTCACATTGCCTTGTCTTCCATGTGTGTGCCTTCTCTTTATGTGGGTCTTACAAGGATGTGTGTTACTGCATTTAGGACCTGCTCAGATAATCCACTAGAAGCTCCTCCTCTCAAGATCCTTAACTTAATCATGTCCTGTCTAATATAAAGTAAGAGTCATTTTTTTCCATATAAGATAATTTTCATAGGTTTCAGGGATTAGCATGTGGATGTCTCTTTGGGGAGCCACTATTCAACCCTTACTGATTACATTTACTCATATGTTATAGAGTGCTTCATATTGTCCCACAGGACTTTGTCTCTCTGTTTTCTTTTTCTTTCTTTCTTTCTTTTTTTTTTTTTATCATTTTATTAATCAGTTGTCAGGCTCATTGATTCTTCTGTCATGCTGTTGAGGTATCTAGCATATTTGTTTAATTTTGAATATTCTACTTTTAAAATAGTTTTTTCATTTCTCTGTTGATATATCTTTTCATTACTGATATTGTTTCTTTTTTTTTTTTTTCAATTTTTTTGAATAGGTAGTTTTTCTTTTTTTGAACATATTACAATACCTACTTTGAAGACTGTTAGTGTCACATTCCATTTCTGAGCCCACTTTGATGCTGGTCTCTGCCTGCCTTTTTTTGCTGAGCTTCCTGGTGTATCCTCTGTGTCGACTAGAAATTTGACCCAACAATTGTAACTGATAGGAATGAACATGCCGATTTAATGTTTTAAAAAAATGGAAAACAGCCAAGTGGCCACTCATAAAGAATTTATTAAAATAATGATAAAAGCAGAGGGGGAAAAAGACTGAAAAAAACCCCAAAACCAAAACTTCAGAGACCTGTGGGACATTATGAAGCATTCTAACATGTATTGTAACCAGTTGCTTGTGACTGAGCCTGGGAAATCACACAGCTTTGCCTTGCCACCCTTTATTGGCGGAAGATATCACAGCCTGCTCATACTCAAGGGGAGTAGGCATAGACCCCCATCTTTAATCAGCAGAGTATCAAAGCATTTGGGGGCCATGTTTTAAAACTACCATGGTTGCTCAGGGAATTATAGGAAACATAGGCAAATGAAAATGCTAATATTAGCAGAATTCCCATAATTATTCTATAGAACTTTTTTGTAAAAAATGAATATAGCATATGTAATTCTTGCTAACCAGTGTCACCCTGATAAGTCTGACAATAAAAAAAATATATTTATAAAAAAATGAGTATAGGTGTGTATAAACTATTCATTTATAATATTTGACAGGCTTAGCTTTTAGTACATGCAAGAGAAATAAAACTTTAATATTAGTTTGGTATTATATTCTGAGAGAATATTAGGAGAGCTATCATACATTTTAAAGCAGAAGAAAAGAAAATGCATTTCTTGTTAGGTCTTAATAAGACAAAATTTTTAAAGCTATTTTATTTGTCTTAAATAGCATTTTGTTTCAGTTCAGATTGACTCATGTTTGTTTATTCATGAGTATGTATGTATGTATTTATTTATTTATTGGTGCAGGCTTTTAAAGATTGACAAAATATTCTAGAGTAAACATTTTGTTTTCAAAGGAGTCTTGCTTCATTTATTGTTTTTGATGAAATTATTTTCAGATCTTTTCTTCATGGTTTTGGAGCATTTAGATCTTGATAACAAAGTAAGGAATGGTAAGCATTAACAAATAGGTGTCCCTCCTTCCCCACCCTCCCTACCTCTGTAAAGTAAGTACCTTTCTTTTCTTTGATGGACTGAGAATAGGCTTCCTCTGATGGGTATTTTACTTCTGATAAATTTCAGTCCATACAACATTTCCCTTTTAGGAGAATTACATTCGAGTAGCTTGGACCTGATGGTGTTTATTTCCCTGTTTTTAGATCATGTAGCATGGATGAACCAACCAGTTCATTAAGTGGGAGGATAATCTAAACAAATTTATCTAAATCTGACTTGGATCTTCTCTTGATTGATAAATTCATACCAGTAGAATTTTCTGAGACTGCAGTAAAGAGTAGCAAATTCATTTTTTTTGCATATTTAAATAAGGGGGGGTGGAGAACATTGCACATTTCTTTGCCATATTAATGCAAGATTCCTATTAGACATTTTTTCTTTTAAGTAAATAAATTCTTTAAGGTGAACCATGACCATATGAAATATTCTGTAAGAAAAATAAATTAGGGGTTTCCCTGGTGGTGTAGTGGCTAGGCTTTGGCACTCTCAATGCTTTGGTTTGGGTTCAATTCCCAGCCAGGGAACCACCAAAAAAAAAAAGAAAAGAAAAGAAAAATAAATTAGACACCTAGTAGAATAGTTTTAACTGAGTTTTGTTCTCTTTATACCTCTTAGAATAGTGTGGATATTACTCTTTTCTTACAGCTTGATTGTGGAGGTTATCTTTGTGTCTGCCATAGAGTATGTAATTACATGATCAAAGATCAAGATTCTGCTGTATTATTTAGTAGAAATTAAAAACAAGGAAATGTTAAGCTTTATTCACATGTCTTTATAAGCAAATAATTTTGTATTTATTATGGCAAGGAATACAGGGGCATTTCCTTGGGGTTACTGAACTTGAAACAGCTTGTGAGTGTTTGTCTTTGTTTTCCTTTCAGTTGAGTATGGCGCAGATACCTGTTTCCTCCACAAGACAGAAAAATTAGATTCTAGGATAAAGTTTTGTTCATAGTTGGGACCAAGGCTGGAATTCCATTGTTTGGGACAGTTGACCAATTATTTGCTGGGCTAAAGAAAGCAGGCCGGATTTTAGTGTGGTGTGAGGGGCAGCAGCTCATTGTTTAAAAATATGGACTTCAGCCAGATTACTTGATTCCAATCCCAGACCAGTTACTTCCTAAGATTGTGACTATATTAAATGACTTAGTATCTGTGCCTCATTTATAAAGAGGATATAATGATACCATTTACCTCGGGAGGCTATGAGGAAGATTAAAGAAATTAATATATGTAAAGGATTTAGAACAGTGAGTGGTGCATAGTGTAAAATGTTTAATAATAAACTATTAAAATTAATGTTATAATTAATGTTACTTTTAATGATATAAAATAAATACCTTCTATAATGAGCAAAGATACAAAAATATAAAAGTGGAAGTATTAAAAGCATCATAGGAAAGCTTAGGTATGTAGTTTTATAATACTGGAATGGGGAAGGTTCTACTGAAAATGATTTTAAAATTTATCAAACATGAAAGATTTTACTACATAATAATTGAGAAACTATTTCAAAAGATACCATGAACAAAGTCGAAAGACAAACAGTAATCTGAGGAAAAATATACATATACAGCATATAAAAATAACATAAGTGCTGGCTCCGTGGCTTAGCTGGTTAAAGCGCCTGTCTAGTAAAAATAACATAAGGTTAAATTTCTTAATAAACAAGAACGTTTATAAATAATTAAGGGAAGCAGAACCCTATGGAAAAAGGGCAAATAACAGATGAAGACACCCAAATGTCTAAGAAATATTTGAAGAGAGTCTTAGCTTCACTCCAAGTTAAGTACTGCAAACTAAATGTTTTTCACTTACCAGATTGGACAAGATTAAAATGTTACTCAGTGTTGGGAAGATTAGGCATTTTTAAGCATTACTGATGGTATAAATTGAAGAAATACTGTAATAATGGTCAATTTTAAAAACACAAACTGTTTGAACCTCCAGTTTCACTTCTAGGAACTTACTCTACAGATTTATCACAGAAGTTAACCTCATAAATGTAAATTAGTTCCTTCTCTGAAATGAATATTCATTGGTGGGGATTTAGTAAACAGTGTTTTATATCTCTACAATGAAATACTTTACATTTTTTTTTAGAGGAATAATGAAGATTTATTTATACCAACACAGAATGATATCTAGGATATGCTAAGTTTAAAAAGCAAGTGCAGAACTGTAGTATGATCCTTGTGTGGTTAAAATACATATATGTGCTTCTATGTGTATTGTATATATACATAGATATACAAAGGATGTATAAACCATTAGCTGTGGCTACATCTGGGAAGTGGAATATTAGATAGAGAGATAGAAGGGGGCTTGTACTTTTCACTTTATACGAGGGCTATCTGGGAAGGATCCAGCCATGTAGTATGAAAAATAGAAGCGTTTATGGCTGGATTTTTTCCAGACAGCCCTCATATTTTCACTCTTTGGATTTTTTTTACACCAGGTATATTGTTACTGTTATTATTTTTTTTTAAGCCACTAAAAAGATTTGAAATTCTTCCATGCTGGGTATGTTAATTATTAATTGCTGCATAACAAAATACCCCAAAACTTAGCAATTTAGAACAACCAGAACATCTCTCACAGTTTCTGAAAGATGTGAACTTGGGACTGGCCTAGCCGGGTGGTTCTAAGGGTCTCATGAGATTGTAGTCAAATGGTTAGCTGGGGCTATAGTTATCTCAAGACTCTACTAGGTATGAAGGATCAAGCTCATTCATGTAGTTGTTGGCCGGCCTCAGTTTCTCTTTGGCTGTTGGCCAGAGAATTTTGTTTCTCACCACATGGACTTCTCTATAGGGCTCTAAACAATTTGGTAATTTGTTCTTCCACACTGAAAGATCTAAGAGAGAGCCAGCACCCAAGACTGGGCAAATCTTGGAAGTGATGTATCATTGTTTGCTGTATGCTGTTGGTCACTCAGACTAACTCTGGAACATTGTGGGAGCATGTGAGTACCGGGAGGCAGGGATCATTGGAGGCCATCTTGGAGACTAGCTAACGTGGTGGGTCTGTGACAGTATATGAGGGCTGGCTGGAAAAAATCCAACCATAAATATCTCTCTTTTTCCTCATTACATGGCTGGATACTTTCTGGACAGCTCTTGTATGTCTTTTGTAACAATTTGGAATGGTGGGGAAGTAAATGAATTAGACATCAGCTAGATGGAAACTGTGCTTAAAAATTAGTTCTCTCTTTACCAATCCTTGTAAATATTTGCTTTTCTTTTTCAGGTCCCGCACAGAACCAAATGCAGGTTCCATCTGGGTATGGATTGCATCCTCAAAACTATAATGCTCCCTCAGGACAGTACTCTCAAGGACCTGGGAAAATTACTTCATTGCCATTGGATAGCCAGTGTGGTGATTACTACCCTGGTCCCTATACAGTACCAACACAAAATGTGGTGACTCCTGTCACAGCAAACCAACAACCAGGAGTACAGCAGATATATGGCAGGGGTCCTCCTGCCCCTCACACTGTGGGATCCACTCCGGGATATTTCCAAGGTGGCGTGTCATCAGCATCTCATTTGCATACGAGTGCCTCCCAACCATACTCCTCTCTTGTGAACCACTACAGTAGTTCAGCCATGTACTCTGCCAACTCTTCTGTTGTTTCTCAGGGATTTCCCTCTACTTGTGGTCACTATGCTGTGTCAACTCTTTCTAATGCTGCGTATCCTAGTGTTTCTTACTCCTCTCTGCCTGCTGGTGATCCATATGGGCAACAAATATTTACCTCACAGAATGCTTCGACTATCGGGCCAGTTAGAGAGAATTCATTTTCTGGTCAAAATACCACTCTCAGCCATCCATCACCACTTCCACCTCCACCGTCACAACAGTACCACCAGCAGCTGAGTCTTTCAGGATACAGTACTCCCTCATGGTCAGCTTCAGGCCTTCCATCGACCCAAGACAATCTCATCCGAAACCACACTGGCTCCCTGGCTACAGCCAACAACAACTCAAATACCGGTAGGTCAAATGAAAAGTTCACCAAAGCGTGGCTGAACATCAGTGCATTTCCAGTCAGGTTTTCATTTGCATGAAAGTTAAAGATGATACTATCTAAGAGAAAAATTGGAAATCAGCTCATCTTTGTAATTAATATGCTTTATTTATTGTGGTATTTTCAGTATCTCCCTGGGCCCTTCCCCTGTTCACAGTTAGCCACCCGGCCATCTGCCTCAAACAGCCTGGTTCCTTGCCATGATTGGGATCTCAGTCAATGTTTATTGATAACGTTTTATGCCTCTGCAATAGTTGTCTTTAATGTGAGTTCGGTATAGGGCAAATGGAAGGGTCCATTTGGAGATACGCTTTGTTAGCCACTACTTTTTTCTTAATCCTACCTAGTTCAACTTTGAGACATTTACTGTCGCAGCCAGAGCCCCACTCATTATAGAAAGGATGATAGCCTGTAGTGACACTGGTTTCTCTTGAGTTAGCGGCGACTAATGACTTTCACAGAAGATCTGTTTCCTACACATTAAAGCTAATGTTTTCTTACCCCCCAAGTTGGTAAGTTTGGATGAAGGATGGGGAAGGGGAGGAAAGATGCGTGAAGAATAATACCCTTGTAGTTAGTCTTTATGATCTTCCTAAACCAAGATGTTATATTTATTAGTTTGAAAATTATGAATGTAAGCATGTAATCTTTTAGTGTGGGTTTCCAGAGGATATACTCATTTTAATTCAACTTCCAAACTTGAATTTAACAGAATGTGCTATTGAACTGAATGAAAATGTACATAAAGAATGGGAATTGGTAAAGTTGTGGTACTTTTTTGAGTGCTATCTTCAGGTTGTGCATCAGTCTGGATAGCCATGTATCAGGGCTTTTGTAGAAAAGTATTCTTTCCTTGACAATTAAGTTATTTAAAATTAGAAATTTAGAATGCTAGATCTGAACTGTACATTTGAGGTCATCTGTTCCTTCATTGCTGTCATTTAGAAACACTTCCAGCTTCAAGCAACTAATAGTGGTTTAAACCAAGCAGGTGGTGTTTTTCTCACGAAGCAGGAAGTCTAGGTGGATCCAAAAGGCCCTGATCTCCTCAGCTTCTCTTCTGTCTTTGCACTCCCCCATTCTTCGCATGTTTGTTTACAGATGGACAGGATAACTTCTGTAGCTGTAGATATCGAGTCAGAGTTAAAAGCATTGATTGGTTCTTGTGTAAGTCAGCTTAAAGCATTGCCACTGTTCCGGAACCTGGAGTGCACCAGAGCCCCTTGCAGATTGTCATCTTCAACCCCAGTTTACTGAGCTAGACCAGAATAGTCCCAGGAATCTGTATTTCTGACTTGATCTCAAGGGTTGCCTAGTAACAGATCCAAATTCTTCTGTAGTCCTTTTGTTTTACAAATGAGCAGTGCTATCCAGGTTGTGGTCCTTAATGTGGAAACAGTTGTCCTGGAGGTCAGTTTCCTCTGACTCTCGGTCAGCCTTTCTCAGCACCAGGGATTTCTGTCCCTGAGAAATTCTGTTTTCTTTCTCTCTTCTTTCAACAGTCCTTTTACAGATCAACTTATCCTAAGGTCCCTCAGATTTAAGGATTTTGTGACTTGCATAACAAAAAAAAGAAGAAATACAGGTAATTCCTATCTTATTTCTGAGATGGGAATGGGACCCTGGATGGAACCAATTTACACTGAGATGAAGGATCAGGGAAACATGGGGCCACTTGACTAATGAACAGAACAACTAATTGGGAGGAGCCTAGCATTGAAAAAAATATTGAATAGAGAATAGAAATAATTACAAAATTACCTTCTGTGTGAGTAACTGTTTAATCCCAATATTGTACTGTGAAAGCCATAATCAGTACAATTTTAGAAATTAATTTGTATTAAGAAGTGGGTTTTTCTTTTTACTTTTAGATTGTTAAATTACTTTTAAATTGTAGTTTAGAGGTTGACCATCAGGTTATTATGACACATGCTCTTTACCATTTGAAAAGAAATAAAGAGGTTACTTAAAATCTACTTTTAAAATGAAGTATTACAGAAGTTCTCACACTTTCTTGGTTGCTTTATCTCAGTATTTCTTCACAGTACCCACAAGCAACTCAGTAATAATAGTTCATAAGGTGTTTGACAGAGGGTCACCCTGTTTCTCTTGAAAATTTAAAATGTCCCTTGGGGGAATCCTCTGAATTGGTTACAAGGGCATCTTGGTTGCCTAGACACAAGGTTTGGAGACCATGGTAATATTGATGTTAATTTTCTAGAAAGACAGGTAATTTAATTGCTTTAAAACTCTTAAATTATATTCTCATATTAAAATGAGAAGGTTAGGTACTAAACATAGTTTTGTGTGAAATTCAACCATTGAGTAATTGACAAAATGGTTGCACTTTTTATGCTTGATTATACTGGCTTCAATGTCAGGTATTGTAAAACTTCTTACGCAATTTGTTACGGGTTGGAGATCCAGAAGCATAAACATGGTGATGGATACAAACTGTTATTTTTAGACAGTTGATGAATTCATATTCAGAAACATGGAATAAAAAGACCTTTAAGTATTATCTCATTTGCCCCTTTATTTTAGAAAATCATGTTAATATAATTTAGCACTAGAACTTAAGATTATTTTATTAAAAAGTATCCCAAGTATGTATGTTTTAGGTGCTATGTTTGGTTGTTAAAGTAAAATTTTGGCTAGTATTTAAAAGGTGTCATTACATTAGGCCATTGAAAAAAATTAAACTATCACTGTAGTTAAATCTCACAAGGTTCAGAAGCTCTTTTAGTTTGAGTGAAGTTGGTTAAGGGTGTGAATGTTGGTATATGAGTATAAAGGTCTCCGTCCTTGACAACAAAATGAGTGCTAAGTCTGTGAATAACTTAAATCCATTTTCTTAAAATTTTACTACCCTTTGTTTTGAAAAGCACATAATTTTAAAAATTAGCAAGATAAACTTGCTGCTGAGATCTAGAATTTTGCCAGAAAAATTTTTATTAAGATCATTTTATTATTTCTTGCCTAATAAGTATCACATCTTGATAGCATATTACACAATAGTACTAGCTGATTACTGCTATTTTACTATATACAATTTTATAAAACAAGAAGCATTTAAAATCCTACTTGTATAAAACTAATAATAATAAACATTTATATAATCTTTGTATAAAAATTCACAATATACCTTACATTAACATATAGTCACTGGTAAGTTAATACTATATCTTGTTATCTCAGGGTGGTGATATGCCTGAGGGGAGGCAAAATAAATACCCTGTAGGATTATCTGCAAAGAAACACAAGTTAGAAATAAAGGAGAAAACTACATTGGAGGTATAAATAGGACAGTCGAGAAAAGCTTTGGAAACCTGTGTGTTTGCAGAGTTGTGAGATGAGAATAACTTAATTTGGCTTCCTCCCACTCATACGTCTTCAGTTTTTCCAAAGCTATTCTTGAACCTTATTGATCTTGTCTCAACTTTGTACCTCCTGCTTGTAAATTTTTCTATATTTACTCCTTCTGTAAGCTCCTAAGAGGAGATGTTCACGTCCTTCCGATCTTGGCTTTATCGGGTATCCCTTTTCTGGTGTATCAATTTCCTAAGTTGTCCTGGGCTATACTATTAGAAACGTAAGAGGAATTGATGAAAGAAAAACATAGGCTTGGTCCTATATGGTCCAGCAGCCATCAAAAGTTTTTAAGCGAGGTGGTGACACTGATTTATGTTTCAGAACTTTCTTCTATGAGCAGTGTAGACTGGAGGAGGAAGAGCTTCAAGACAGGAAGACATGAAGGATGATGCCTTGGGCTGGCACCTATTTAGACATAAAACAGATAACAGATGGTTTCAAGGATTTGTAGATATAGTTTATGAGCAAAATGAAGAATAAAAGATGCTTTTTAAATTTTCTAGCTTGAACAGTTTGAATGGATTGTGGTGCCATTAGCTAAGAATTATTTAATTTCCCTGAAAGAATTTTGTGCACAATTACTAAGAAGCTACAGAAATGGACTAGAGAATTTAGTATCAGAGGGAAAAAAAGATGAAAGACTTATTCTTAAATCATGAGTTCTGTCTCTAAACAGCCCGTACACTATTCAGAAATACAGCAGTTCATTTCTCATAGTGCCAGTTTTATGTGTTTTGTTCTCCTATCAAATTCTCTATATGAAAGGGGCACTTTCTTTTTGGCTGGCATGCTTCTTTGGTCCTTAATGTTTGTAGAACTTTTCTCCATTCATTTGACAAACATTTGGAAGCCAACTACTTATTTTTTTAGTGCTGGGAGATGAAATAGCAAAGGCATTTGATCCTTGTCCTCATAAAGTTTGCACATCTATGTAGGGAAGCAAACATCCAAATAAATGCAAATGAATGTAAAATATCATGAAGCAGAGATTTATGGTCTTAGCTGCAGTAGTCTGGGTGCATCTGGCCTTTTGTCAGGAAGCTTAGGGAAGTTTTCCCTGATACTCAATTTGAGCAGCAATCTGAAGGATGAATTCTCCTAGGGCTTCAATCACATGTCCAGCAGTTGGTGCAGACTGCTGACTGGGGCACCTGAGTTTGACTTGCCACTTGACTAAACTAACTCCTTACGTGATGTCTGGGCAGCACTGTAAGAGTAGAAAGGTGTAAGCTGCAAGGCCTCTTGAGACTTAAGGTCAGGGGCTTACACACCATTTTTTTCTTTTTAAATTTTTTTTTACACCATTTTTTTCGCCACATTCGATTGATTAAAGGCAGTCAAGTTTAGCCCTGATTTAGCGGGTGGAAAAATAGAATCCACTTCTTAATGAGTGGAGCAGCAAAATAGTGTGACTGTTTTTAGTCTCCCACAGTGACATTTGTTCTTCCTAAAAGTTCTTCCTTCTCTTCCCATTCCCCATATTTATATCATTTGTACACTATTGGGACATACTGGTCTGTCTCCATATTTCTACATTTGTTTCGATCTTAGAGCTAACTTATATAGATACACACACTATATTTATATACATATACAGGGTGTGCTAAAAAATGTATACACATTTTAAGAAAGGAAAAAACTTTATTAAAATTATAATACTCAACATATACCAATAACAGAAGATGAATACAAGTCACATTTGACTTCTGCAGTTACAAGAGGTACTCAAAGTGGTTACTTACCACCAGTGTCCAGACTCTTCTGATTACAGCAAACTACTGCTTGAGCAGCGCTGACCAAAGTGTCCACTGGTATCGCTGCGCATGCTGTTCTAATTTCTCCCCAAAGTACCACCACTGTAGCCAATTTTCTATGGTACACCACATCCTTTAAGTTCCCCCATAGATAGAAGTCAGGGGTGTTAAGTCAGGAGAACGTGGGGGAAACTCAGACAAAGTTCTCAAATTTCAAATACTGCTTAAAAATGGTCTTGTGCTCCTCGAATGACAGCCGTGCTTCCGCCGTTTTCTTTAACTGTCCTGCCTGTCACATGGTGACACTAGCATGCATTTGATTAATGCCATCTTTTGATCAACATCATACTACACATTGCTACTGTTACTCTATTCAACTTTGAAAAGTAACATCGCTTAAACTGTGTATACATTTTTTGGCACCCCGATATACACATGTATGTATACACATATATGTGTCTATGCTTAGTATATATTATTCTCTGCTCACTACTAGTCTTTTGCCTTAGGTTTTTTTACCCAGATTTACTGAGGTATAATTGACATATAATAATGTATAAGTTTAAGATGTACATTTTATAACATATATGTTATAAGATGATTACTACAGTAGGTAGTTGATCCATCACCTCACATAATTGCCTTTTCTGTGTATGTGGTGAGAATATTTAAGATCTGTTCTCTTAGCAACTTTTAAGTATATAACAGTATTGTTAACTGTAGTCAGCCATGCTGTACGTTAGATCACAAGAACTTGCTTATCTTAACTGAAGATTTGTACCCTTTGACTGACACCTCCAATTCCCCCCCCCCCCACCCCCAGTTCCTGGCAGCCCATGCTTTCTGTTTCTGAGTTCAGCATTTTTAGATTCCATATATAAGCTAGATCAGGGAGTTCCCTGATGGTGTAGTGGCTTAAGGCTTTGGCGCTGGTGCTGTCAGTGCTGCGGCCTGGGTTCGATTCCCAGTCAGGGAACTACCCACATACCAAAAAGCAAAAAAAAAAAAAAAAAAAAAAAAAGCTAGATCATGCATCATTTGTCTTTTTCTCTCTGACTTTTTCAGCATAATACCCTCAAGGTCCATTATGTTTTTGGAAGTGACAGGATTTCCTTCCTTTTTATGGCTGAATAATATTCCTCTGTGTGTGTGTCTATGTCTATACTACATATTCTTGATCCAGTCATCTATTGTATGTTTACACATACACACACACAGTGTGTATATATACTGCATTTTCTTTTTCTAGTCATCCATTGTTGGACACTTAGGTTGTTGCACACATTTTTCAGTTATCTCTTGGTTGGGTGAAGATTATCCTCTAGGTTAGGCAATTTGAACTACCACAAAGGCCCGCTGTGAATCACTTGTAGAATCACATGTGGACTTATTCCAAAAGCCCACCCTAGTGTTACCATCAGGCTTTTAGTTATATGTGAGATAAGGCATCTGATTGGAAATCGCAAATGAGTGTTTATACTACACTGGTGCAGTTTACAGTTCAAAATGAGGGCAAGCTGATCTTGGGAGCATTTGTGGCGTTCGTGGACCACATTACTGCAGTATTAATGTTCTTATCTGAGGTACCACTGCACAGTACAGTCGTTAATAATAGTGATCATTAGTAAAGAAAACTGTTTTTGGTTTGTTTAAGAAGGTAAGGAAGCTTGTGAAACATTTGATAAGTTTGCAGTTTTTTTTAAGTCATTTCTTTGGACCACCTTATTTTCTAGATGTAGATTACTATGTAAAGGTGTTGCCATTGAGGTCTCTATAATAACTTCAAATAAACTGCATCCCATTAATGTTTTAATATATTTCAAGTTTGTTACTGTGGGTGAAATGATTTCTTATTTTTCGTTGCAGATGCTTTATCCTGTCCTGTTATGCAAAATGTTCAGCTTCCCACGCCTAGCCCAGTGGCCTCCGCTGTGGTGTCAGGAGCCTCTTCAGCAGGAACACCTCCCACTGCAAATCACCTCATTGAGCCCGTGGCCTCGGGTTCTCAAGCTTCAGAGCTGTCACCACAGAAAGGTATTGGGGAAGTCCTTTACGCCATATAGCTCACACACACACACACACACACACACACACACACACACAGATTCAAATAGCTGACTTTTAGAAGTCAAACTGGATAACCATCATTTTTAGAAAATATGAAAAATGTCATTTATAATTTCAATTCAAACACCATTTTCTTTTTTATAAACTTCCAGTCTCTATTTATGAGTTTGTATTTTACATTATTGCAAACATAGTTTAAATTTTATTTTGTATTTTGCTTTTACATTTATTAAATTATTCATAGTTCTTCATCTACATAGTCTTTATAGTCATTTTCCTGGCTAATAATTCTTTGTGTCAGTGTATTGTAACTTATTAATATTAATTCATCCTTCTATTAAGGAACATTTATTTCCTATTTTTTAAAGATTGTAGCTTCTTTTAGGATAAAGTATCCAAAATTTCCCTATTTAGTGTATCTCCATATCCTATTTGATGATTTCTGTGATTGTCATTATTATTAACAGAAAGTAGCTTTTGACCTAGTTTTGGGAATGAGATTGTAACTCATGTGCACAGCATTGGCAAACAATACACTTTGTTTGCTTCTTAATATTTTCCATGTGCTAGGTAAGTAACAGAGAACTAAAACATGTTTGACCCTGTTTTCCCACATTGTCTTTTTTTTTTGTTGGCAGTATTCATGGTTATTTTCTGTCTGGCTAAAATTCCAAATCTATTGATGTTTCAGGTCAATATATTGAATTTTACATTTGATGAGAGATCATTGTTTTTAGAAATCTATAGTTTGTATTTCCAGAGTAAGCATTAGTAGTATTTTCAGGGGCTATACTCAACGATATAATGACACCCTGACCTTGAATTCTCTCTCTTACGTTCTGACACTTGGAAAAAGCATCATAAAATTCTTAGGCTCATTTACTGCCTGTATCTGCTGGGTGTTTATGTGATCAATAGAAAGAAGCTTCCTTTAATTTGATCAGATTATACATTATAAATTTTCTTATTTGATTTTATAGGAAAACCAACTGTAGTGCCAAGGAGTGTCCATTGATTCCCAACCAGCCAGTCAATGGGTATATTGGGAATAGAATCTAGTTGTTCTAAGTGTTTGCTTTCAAAGTGGTAGGGAAGTTTTATTGTGATGAGGAAGGATAGGTTAAAGCCCTAACTGAATGAATGGTGTCTTTCCTCTGCATTGATGATTCCTTCCGTTTCTTTATACATCTTACTTGTTTTGACCCTATACATTGCCCCTGCTAATTTCTTTTTTCTATCATCTTTTCTTCTTGACCACTTTACATTAACTACCATGTTGTTACCTTACTGTATCATTTTGTAAACCACTTTCCCACTAAATAATCATAATTTGTTTTGTTCCCTGCTAAAAAGATAGATTTGAAAAGAGGAGTTACCATTTATTGAGCACTTACTATGTGCCAGATACTTTATATTAATTATTTTATCTAATCTCCATATCAGTTCTATAATGGAGATGTAATCCCTGTTTTATAGATGAGAAAAGCGAGATTCAGAAAAATTAGGTAACTTGACCAAATTATAAATGAATAAGTAGCGGAGTGAAAGCTTTTTAACTCAGACCTTTCTATCTTGTGCTATTTCTATAAAATGAGACTGAACTTCTTATTGTGGCTGTAAAACCCTTGATTTACCTAAGATAAGCTTCTTGGAATAAGTAACAAAAACAATAATATTGGAGGCATTTGAATTGTAGATTTTATTATTCATTTTTCTTTTTTTTTTTTTTTTTTTTTTTGGTATGTGGGTATTTCCCTGGCTGGGAATCGAACCCAGGCCACAGCGCTGACAGTGCCAGCGCCGAAGCCTTAAGCCACTACACCACCAGGGAACTCCCTCATTTTCTTAAGAAGGGGTTTGGCTTCTCAGTGGCCTCTTCACTTTTGGATAGAACTGGGGTACACATCTAGTTGTTTGGGTAAGTTAGGGCTACCATGTTGGCTGTGCAAGCTGTAGCGTGTGTGTGAATGGTGCCTTCTGCATTAGGTGGTGCAGTGTACGGCCTGCATATGGTGTGCTGTGGGTCTGGTGTGTCTGCTAAAATATTGCTATTTAAAAGAGATAAGTCTGTTTCTCCCAGCTTCAAAGACATTCTTGTTTAGTTATTCTCTCAAGGACTCAGCATTTTTACTGGTTTTCAGAGAAGAGGCTTTATTTAAATTTTTGCTTGCATATCTCCTAAATTTTTTTTTTAAATAACTCTGTAACTACTTAAACATTTTTCAGATTAACATCTAAAATTTTTCACAAAAAATTTAAATAGTTGCTTTTATATAGTTTTCAGTGTATTGCATATGTTGACTTACAAAGATGTTACATTATTCTTTGTATCTAGTGGAATGGTACCTATCATCGTCTTTCTAAAACATATCACAATGAGCCCTTCTTTAACATTTGGAACGTTTACATTTTTTCCTTTTCCTTAATGTCATACCCTCTCCCCTGAATGTAATAATATATTCTTAAGCTAGAAACTCTTTTATCCCTCTGTATCATGCTCCTCTGCCACAGCTGTATTAGGTAAATTGAAATTTTAAAATTTGTTTTATTGTCTATGATTCTAATTCTAATCATTAACATCTTTTCTTCATTTATTATTAATAGTATATATTTGGTCAAAACAACATAACATCATCACTTTTGGGTATATTTTAACGGAAAGTATATTATTACTGAAAATACGTAATTCAATGAGAGAAATGCCTCTCTCTCCTCCCCACCACAGCTGTGTGTACCTGAGTTGCATATGATTCATTGTTAGAATGAGATAAACTGAGCTAAATTTCATTCATAGTTTTTATTTTCATACATGTAATTGCTGAGAAACTTCGTTCATGTAAAGTAGATAGAAATGGTATTTGAAGGGTTTGATTAAACAATATCGCTCTTTTGGTTTTTTAACCTTCTGAGTCACATGTCAGAAATTTTTATTACTGTTTGTTATTTTCCAGATAGTTGATAACATTATTATCACTTTAATGTGGCGGTTTACAATTTTAAACTACCTTTCACTTTTATCTCTCACTTGATTGTGTGAAATAGATACATCATACATAGTTCATTTTCCTTTTACAGATGAAGAACTTTTGGTTTAGAAAGGTGGGTGTCTTACCCAAAGACATATAGGCTCCCAGGGAGGGAGCAGGACCTAGTGCACATCTTCTGCCTTCAAACTCAGTTCTCATTTTACTGAATCAGCAATTATGCAAAATATTGTGGATTCCATTATACCATTGTCAGTATCTTATCACATACCTTTAATGTATTTTTATCCAAACTTCATTGATTTTATGGATGGTATCTCTACATAACCTAACTGGTGAAGGCAGTCCTCATTTTCACATCAGTAAGACAAATTTAATTCTTTATCAGAAAGTCTAATTTAATTTGTTTGATTCAAGGAAATGTATTCCAAGAATTTCAAGGTGTATCATGAACTCCACTGAGAAATAAATTGCAGCATATGTCTTTTCAGGCAATGAGTCAACATACCATTTCTCGTTACTAAATTTGAAATAAAACAGAACCTAATGTTATGCTATTTATGAAGCTAAGATTATCTTGAAAAGCATTGTATTCCTGTGGTAAATACATGTTCTGTGAGTATAAAACTCTGGTATGTGACTTTTTAAAAATGTTTACATAGGAATCAAGTATAAAAATCAGAAATTACTGTTAATTTTATCAAACATCATGATAAAAAGAAATGTTCCCATGTCTGTAATAAAAAAGAAAAACGTACACTACTAAGTAACTAGTAGGTTCACCTGATAATTAATTTTTGTGTGTGTGTTAAAAGGAGGTAAATGAAATATTGGATAAAATATAAAGAGGTGAGAAATAATAATTGTTATAAATATGTTATGATAAAATAGGTTGCAAAGTACTTCATTGAACATCTCATATTGACTCTGGGAGAAGTCATGTAGAATATTTATCTATGAGTTTTATCCAGTATATCTGGAAAACATTTGGTGGTTCCAGAAAACATTCTACCTGTTTTTAAAAGAATTAGTATTACTAAGAATACTACTCAGGTTGGTGAAAGGTTTTTTAAATAATGATTTGCCCTATTAAGAATATCTGAGAGGGTTCCCTGGTGGTGTAGTGGCTAGGCTTCGGCGCTCTCAACGCCACAGCCTTAGTTCAATTTCCAGCAAGGGAACTAGCCCCCCACCCTGCCCCCCCAAAAAAGAATAGCTGAAAATAATTGTTTTTAATTAATTATACACAAAGACATGTTTTTAAATAATCCCTAACACCTACATAGTATTTAGTATATTTCAGGCACCATTCTAAGCTTTGACATATGTATATTAATTCATTTAATCCTAAAACAACAGTTTGAGCTAGTTGTTACCCATCTACAGATGATGGAAGTGAAGAACAGAAACTTTAGTACATAAATTGCCCAAGGAAACACAACTAGCGAGTGGTAGAACTTAGACTTGAACCCAGAGTCCGCATTTTTATCCACAATATCCTGCTGCTGGTCTGTCTAGTCAATATTTCTTAATGATTTTGCTTCATTCTCATGGGACTCTTTCAAAAGCAGTGGGGTTTTTTTGACAGTAGTGGTTGGGGACTGCATACATGTAGAATTATTAAATAAATTCATTGGTACCCCCACCACCCTACTTTTCCATATTTCTGAATTAATATTGCAATGAGAACCAACCTTACTTCTAACATGTTTCATCTGTAACTGAAATATGTATGGCAAGATAAAAGAAAATATATAGATTTAGGGTACCTTGATTAATCATTTAAGGAAAGAGGACAATTTCCCTTTAGCACTTGAGAGGCTTTTATACCTCAGGGCATTGTGTTCCAGTAAGATTGAGGGTAAGTTAAGGGTATGTGTTTTCTTTGTAAAGTGAATGAAAGGCTGTTGTTAACACAGGTGCTTTTGTAGAAGAGAGCACTATGGAAATTGATTCCTTTAAAAATCATTCTTTTGTGGAGAGCTCTTGGAAAATTTTCTAGTATGCATACCTGGTTTGATGACAAGCTTAGAGGAAAGATAACAGTTGCTCAAAAGTCTGAACTCTTGAATTTAAAAAAGCTAACCTCCACAAGGGATTTGTTCTCTTAAGAATAGTTTTATTTGTTCCCAAGGTAGCTATATCTAGGGAGCAGGGAAGATGCCTTTTATTAAGCAGCTCAATGGATATGGTCTCTTGGAGAGTTTTACCTGAAGGTACTTTAATAATGGGTAGTTTAAAATGAATGTCCTTTTTAAAATCTTGGGGCCCTGTTAATTACAGAACTCTTCATAACATCAGATTCTACCTATGAAGGTTTTTCGTCTCTTGGTCTACTAGAGTCATACCCTGGAAGGTCTGATTAAGGGAGAATAAGTTAAGAGATAGCAGTCCCTCCCCATTTGGTGGTGGTGATCATGATTGGGGTGGAAGGTACTCCATGTACCTATTTACAGTGTATTTCAGGCTGAACTCTAGAAGACATGTAATACTCTACCACCTTATAGATGCAACCTGTGTTCTCATACATAGGTTCTGGCTCTTAAATGGGGTCTGAGTAAAGGCTCTCAGGAAGCTGTCATAACTATTCACTTACTGTAGAGCAGGTGACTTGGCTGTCAGCCTCTTTCGGACAGTAACCCCCCTTTGTTACATTGTGTATTGTATGTATTAGACCCAGTCTAGAGCAGGGTACTTAAATATGGATTGATTATTACTCTGGAACTGTTACCATTCCTCTGGATTAACTAAAATGTCTTCTTATGCCATTAATATTCCCAAGCTTTTAATGAAGTTTACTTGAACAAGCAAAGGAAGGCTAAATTCTGAGCACATTAAGAGTCACATTTGGGGAAGGACTTGACATTTTCATCTTCAGCACTTCTCAAAAACGATTGCACCTTTTTTCAAGAAAGTCAAATTTTGAGTATATTATGTGACATTCTGTTAATACAGTGCATTGACAACTGTAATATAATCTAAAGAGATAATATGATAAACAATAATAATACTGTATTCTGTCTTATCATAGATTTGTTCCAGTGCATTAAGTAGTAGTTCTATAAAATTTTTATCATTATACAGCCACCTCATTTGCTTCCAATTAAGCATGGGATAGTTTTCTAATAATAAATCTATTTTTATTAGTAAATCTGGAGAAAAAGAGGAAAATAGTTGTCTTATAATATATATGATGTGTCCTGCCTTTGGCTCCTTTGATTAGTCAGAGTCAACAAACTGCATATTCATTCAGTCATGGAAAGAATGGATTCTCTTCTCATTTTTTTCCTGCTTATTGGCCTCTCTTAGCTCAGCCCAATAAATGGAATTTCTTTCTGTTTGTTCTCTCTCTTGTTGCTTTTTACCATATGCATAAACATATGTGTACTTTTTAAAGTATAATGCTAATTGCATTTTGAGAAAGTACTTCATTTTTAAGGAAGTCCTCAAAGTGAAGAGTTTCTTCTCTATAAAATCTTTTTACTGTTAACTTACATTTAATTGTAAACTTAGTATACTTAGCATAAGTTCTAATACTAGTCACATTTTCATTTTAACTAGGCGTTGTTAGAGGAAGATACCTCTCTGAATTTGGTCTTTCAAGGTATCAAGTTTGTTTCTTGTATTGTCTGAATAAATTGATTTTTATTTTCTCAGATGGATTTGTCGTAACTGCTGTTTTGACTGTATTTAGATGTTTCAGCAAAGCTAGCAATTTTTCCATAACATTTTTAGTTATTGTGAGATCACTCATGTGTAACCTTTGTTCCCTTTTAAACTCAAAATTTGATCTTTAGTAGCTCTTTTTCTTACTGTAGACATGAGTTATGTTTATCCATGCTAATTTAAAAGGTCACCTGAAAAACAATGAAGAGAGCATCAGGGGACTGCCATGTGATTTTGTTGAGACCAGGCTTCATTGTGCTTCCAGTATTGTGAAATGTTCTTGAAAATTCATTCACACTGTGTTTCTGGGTTTTTCTTTTTTTCAAGCTGAGCTGTAAGATTTTTCTTACAGGAGGTTTATTCTTATTTATAAAGTGTTTTCATTGTTTTAAGATTACTTTCCCTCTTAAAATTTCTGTGGATGTTAATATTTTTGTCTTGATTTTACTAGATTAATTAAATAATAAATATACCCTGTCAGATTTTTTAAAGGGAAGTGTTATACAGTTACAGCTGCTGTGCCTTTTCTACAGAATCAGCCTCTCTTGCTGTATCACAGAGGATCAGTCTCTTTAACCCACTTAGACCTCCAGCAGGCATAGGCTGACGCTGAGATCATTGGTCATCTCAGAAAATTTACTTGTTGGGCCACTGTTAAAAAACCCCTTTTTTGAGCATCTACTGTGTGAGCGTAGAACTATACTGGATACACTTCTTTTCTTTAGCTGTCATTCTTTTTCCATTATGAGAACTGAGTTACCTTCAAGGTGGCATTAACAGAAGGAAGGTGGCAAGTGTCTGTATGTGTGTTATATGCTGTATCAGTTCATTTCAATAGAAATGATCACTGCTCACCAAGAATGCATGGTCCCAGTGGAAGCATACCACAAGGGCCTTAAGGATAAAGAAGGTAAATGTGTAGAGCCCAGTAAGATTTTCAGGGAGTATCATTGTAGTTTCCTAAATATTATCAGTGTGATACATGGTATTTTTTTTCACACTTAAATCGGTCCATATTAAGGCTGCTTTACTAAACTGCTTTGCAGAGATTTTCTAACGATTCCAGTTTTGATAAAAAAAAATTGCTACTATTAATATGCATGCTGGGATGCTCTTTGGAATGTCAGAGTCTCTCACTTTTAATGCAATGTCAAATTTTATTTCTCATCTTTCCTCTTGGTTTGACTCTTGTGTTTGTGCTTTCCACTTTACAGGCATGCAGTATGGTGAATATGTTAATAATCAAGCTAGCTCCGCATCAACTCCCTTGTCATCAGCTTCCGATGATGAGGAAGAGGAGGAGAAGGATGAGGAAGCAGGTCTGCTTTAGCTTTACACCAGTTCTTCATTTTTTTCCTATGCAGGTTTTTTGTTTTTTTAATATCCACAGTCCTAGTAGCCTTTTAAAAAAGTGTCTTTGAGATTTTAGCTCAATGAACTAGCTTGGTTTGGATTATAGAGGGTTGGGGTCACTTGAAGTGAGGCGTTGTGCTTGTGTTACTTGTTTTCTTTTTCCTCCTTTGGACATCTTTGCTGTTTCATGGAGTAACATTACATCCTTCATGATGACAGAGTGCTCTCTTCTTTCAGAATGCATTTCCTCTCATGTCATGCTAAAGCATGAGTGCTGACTGAAGCTTTTGGCTGATGATTGCTCTGACAACACCCTTTTAGAAATAAGGTTTTATTTTCTATTTTGCATGCTGTTTTAGTCTAATGAACATGAACCATTTGGGTTTTATAATAGAGATAACGAAATAAGATGTTTCTTTGAGGTCCTTTTGGCATTTACTATGTACTTAGCCCAAAATTTGTGGTTATTTTCCTGCTTCATGAAGTAGTAGTTTACATCTTGCTAGCTGACTAAATTTTTTATATGATTATGTGTTGCAGTCTTTTTCATCTTTTCTACCGTTAATAGAACACTGCTGAATGTTAAGCAGTTCAGTTCCTCCATTAATTCTAATAGTTTAAAACAGAACCAGTAAGTTACGATATTTTCAAATTATTAGATATGACCATGATTCTCCTGCTCGCTTTATTATTGAGTGGAAGGATTTGGTCTACAAACAGTCCATTTAACTAAAGTTTCTGTTTTCTGTGCATTTTTAAATTTTTCAAATCTTCGTGTATGTTGTGGGGAGTGAAATAGAGGGTTCCAGATGAGCAATAATTTTTCTTACTCTAAATATGTAAATACCTACTTACCTTTCTGAATTTTTCGTAATGTTTCTATCTTATACAGTTTCAGTGTTATAGAAAAGTTATAAAAGAGTAAAAGAAAGTCCCGTATGAGGTCGGACAGTTAATTTTGGGAACACATACTAGAAAAAGTGCTTCATATGTCGTTGTTGAATACCACTGCAGTCACCTTCGAAGTCCTCCCCTTGGGAAGCTATGCACTGAAGCCAGCGCCTAGTCCACCCTTCAGAGAAAATTTGGAACTCTTTCCGGAATGGCCATCAGAGCTGTCATCATAACCAAAATCTAACAATTAATTTTAAGACACTTTACTGAGTTGTTTGTACAGTGCTGCCAACATAAGTGCACGGTAGCAAGTTCGCAAACTTAATTGTCAGATTTTGGGTATGATGACAGCTTTGATGATTATTGCAGAAAAAGAGTTCCAAAATTGCTCTGAAGGGTGGACTAGGTGCTAGTGTCAGTGCATAGCTTCGCAAGGGGAATATTTGGAAGGTCACCATAGTGACATTCAGCAATAAGGTATGTAGCTCTTTTTCTAGAGTGAGTTTGCGAACATAATTGTCCAATCTCATATACATTTTCCCTACATACACCATTTTTGCCTCACCTGCTTTATAGTTATGTTTTTTCTACATCATTTGAAAGTAATTTAGCGTTATCATGAGGTTTTGCCCCTAAATACTTAAGTATGTATTTCCCAATTGTAAAGAAAATGTCCTTCATAAAATAAACACAATAGAGTTATCAGGAAGTTGAACCCAGATACAATAATATCTGCTACACAGTCCATCGCGAAATCTCAACAGCTGTCTCAGTAAGATCTTTTATAGCTGCTTTCATGGCCCGGGATCCAATGAATTAATAGCATTGAACTTAGTTGTCATTTCTATTTAGACTGTAAGGGAATAGTCGCTTAACCTTTCTTTCTCTTTTTTTTTCTTTGACTTTTTTTTAAGAATATAGGTAAGTTATTTTATACGGTGTCCCTCAGTTTGGGTAGTTTCGATGTATCCTTGTGATTAGATTCAAATTCTGCATTTTGGGCAGGATTACCCCTGAAATAATGTGTTATCAGTGCAGTCTGTCTGAGGTGCATAATATTCATTTTCAATTTGTTCCCATATTGATGATGTTAACTTCGATCACTTGATTAAGATAGTGTGTGTCAGAGTTCTCCAACTGGTCCTACTTTTTACCCTTAGCATCATTAAGTAATTTGTGAGGAGATTCTTTGATACTGTGTAAATGTCCTGTTATTTATCAAACTAATGCTAAACATTAGTTACAGCATTCATTGATGATTTTCTTATTTCCTTCTTTATTTATGAGTTGAGGTTTCATTATAAAGAAGAGCATTTCCTTCTCCCTTGTTGATATCTTTGGGTTCATATTGACTGGTGGATTCTTATTTCATTCAGTGGGTTTTAATTCATGACAATCATTAGTTATATTGATAGCAACTTGTCCTAGACTTGACCGGTGGCAGCTCCTTCAAACTGTCTTTTTAAAAAATGTTCCCATGGATCTTGAACCACTTACTTAAAGTTCCTTAAGGCTTTACTGAGATGTTCCTAGCTCATCTTGTATTTACACTGATATAACCCTGGTATGAGCCATTTCTCTAAGGAGTACTGGTTCTTCCTTTAGTGGAGGTTCCTTTAGTATTTTAGAAACCCAGATCTGATTATAATATGTGGTCATTGCTACTGATGGGTCATTTCTCTGAGGCCCTGAATTATTATTATTAATTAATGTATATATTATTCAATCCTAGATACATTTTACTTTATTTATTTTATGATCCTTATTTTGCACATTTCAAAAATGTGTTACTTTATATAGTGTTATTTCTCAGCCTAAATCATTCCCATTTTTGTTCTGCTTGCAACTAGGTGCAGTTATTGGAAATTATATTTTGTCATACTGAAAAAAAATTGGGAAATCTAAAGATTTAGCATTTATGGCTTTTTTCCTATCAAGTTACCTTGTTTAACTAACTACAATTTTTTCTTGGGTATATTACAGATTAAAAATACCTGAATTCTTAATTCATGGAATTTAGATTTTAATAATACCTAACATTTTTAAGTACTTATTGTATGCTAGTGACAGTACAGAATGGCTAACACGTCTCCCTCGGTTTTTGTGTCATTTTTTTTAGATTGAAATCCTGGCTATCACTTGCTAACTTTGTGACCTTAGGCAAGTTTCTTAAACTCTTTGAGTCTCCATTTACTCATCTGTAAAATGGACTAATAATAGAACAATTAACATATGACTGTTTTGAGAATTGAAGGTGTTCTTTATAGAGCTTAGAACAGTGTCTCGCAAATGGTAAACACTCAAAAAAGATTAGCTGTCAACACTAACACAGAGATCATTCTTACCTCAATTTATTCTTCTCAACAATATTGCAAATCACAGATAATCAGCTCCATTTTACAGATGACTTGACTGGGATGACACAATTGCTCAGTGTCAGAATGGGGAGTCACACTGAGGTCTCTGTCTACAGAAAGGTATGAGAAGAAAGAATTCTCCATCTCCTAATGAGAACACCGAGCCCTGGAATAGGAGGGAGCTGAAAGGCACGTGGCATATGCAGTCCCTGCAGTAGTACTTCCATGTTATCTTCCTCCTGTGCCTTTTTAATTATATAGTAAAATAATAAGACTGTACTGTGGACATTTGTACTAGAATCGTGGTGTTCTATATTCATGGTTTATTTTTAAAAATCATTTTTGTTGATTGCAAAATAAAGGGATGTCTTTAGTGAGGGGAAAGAAAACCTAGCTTTAAAATGAATTGTAGTTTTATTTTTTTAAACTCTACTCAGTTGCAATAATTTTTTCGTATGTAAAGAGGTAAAAGAAAGCAGGTCACATTTGTTTGCGGATTACATACAAATATTTCTCTTTTTTATTTTTTTATTTTTAGATTTTCTAAAAAATTATTTTTCAGTTATAGTTGACATACAATATTATATTAGTTTCAACTGTACAATAGTGGTTAGACTTTTATATGTGCCAGATGGATGCATATAAGTATTTCTATAAAGTAGAGATTTGGAATACTCTTCTTTTTAAGCCATTCAGTAATAATTAATTCCCTGTATTCATGAGATTTTTGTGTGTTTAGGTTATGTAGAATTTTTCAATTTTGAAAAAAATTTCTTTAACAGTAATGAAATATCAACTAGCAGGTTTGGAAATCAATAATATTCCTCTTTGTAGTTATTGTTAAAGTAACTATGCACTTATTGTAGCTTTTCATTTGTTAAAGCATATGGTTTCCTTGACAGCAAGTCTCTCCAGCAGTCAAGAACAGTAATACTTGTTTTACACTTTCAATTTTAAAAGAAAGCTGTTTGGTGTCACTTCCAATTTTACATTAAACCATCTAATTATATTTTTTAAATTACATGCTACAAATAGGATTCTTTTTAAAACTTTCCTCATTAAATTTATACTTGGAAGCTAAAATAGGATTTTGTACTAGGAACAGTCTTATATTTTTATTAGAAGCTTCTAGAAATTCAGAATTGTTGGAAAATAAACTTAAAGAAAGTTTGAGCAAATAACAAGCTATCAGGTTCACATAATGGATTTATCTTAAATTCCTCTCTTCTTTTTGAGCTTATTCAGTCACAAGTATTCATTGGTTCAGTTAGTGCTAGAGTGGAACTTTCATTAGTTTTAGGTACAGTAATGCAGATAAGTACTGATACTGTAATAGTAGGAACACTGATTTGAAAATGGGAGTGAAGGGGAATAAGCAGTGAAGAAAAATTGAGACGTGAAATAAAGTAAGGGAGTTGGGGAAGAAAGTATAATTCAGACTCTGGGCAGCCATCAGCCCTAGTCTCTGGAATGGCTCATGTTCTGTCACCTGCTATACACATTCCCTGTCACTCTTTCTCTAGGGGATTTTCAGGTTGGGAAGAGGCCAGACAACAGGAAGCTCTCTCCCATGGCTCTGGGAATGTGACAGCTTGATACTATATTTTGTAAGTGGTGGTGTAAAAACTTATGTTTGATTTTTTCATAATGAATTTTAAGGTGTTAGTTTGTTTTTTGTTTTTTGTTTTACTTTCACACAGGCTAATAGTAATTATTCAGTGCCAGGCACCGCATCAGAGATAATGATATGTTTATGGGTTGCTTGGGTATGTTAAAAGGTAATGTAGCTTGATTCAGAACAATTTAAGTTGACTCCTGTAGATACCAAGACAATATTGGTCTGCTTAGCTCCAACTTCCAAAGAGAATTCTCTTTATTTAATTGAAATAAATAATACAATATTATTAAGTATAATCACCATGCTGTACATTAGATCCCCTCAAATATTTCATCTTGTAACTGGAAGATTGTACTATTTGACCTGTATCTCTCCTTCCCTGCCCACTCCCCTAAGAGAATCCTTAAAAAGGTCTTTCCCTGTCATTGATGTACCATTTTATTATTTAAACAAATTACTCAACTGAATTCAATTCATATTTAACATTTTTAAAGTTTTTATAAATTTAATACATGTTCTGGGTCTGTGAAGGATATAAAAGGGTATCGATGCCATCAACAAAAGTATTAGTTTGAGGGTGTTTAATATTCTTACACAATTAAAAAAATGTAGTAATATATTTGTAGGTGGTACCTGTTACCTGAGCATCACCTTGCAAATATCCTGTACCTAAGATTGCTGTAGCTGGAAGCTCCATCTTTGTTTTCATGTAAAGTTCCAGAAGCTGCCAGTGGTGTTAAGTGAGGACTTACTGTATTTCATATTAATGTGTTTGCATTGTACCTTAAAGGTAGTGAGGAGTCACTGAAAGAATCTACATGGAAAAATAACATAGCCAGAATTGCATTTTAGAAAGATCTCTTACAGAGGCATGCATTGGAGCATATGGAAATTTGAGGCTCTTAGAATAAACTGCTGAGAAAAATGAGTTCTGAGGCCAAAGTAGCAGGAAGATTGGAGAAGGAGAATATAGCATAGCATTACAAAAGAAGATGAAAAGTAATTGGGTTGCCAGTGATAAATGTTCAGGAATGTTTGGTTGGAGTCTGAGAAGAAACATTCAGAAGGTTCTTGTCTTGATTTTTCTCTTTCCCCCCATTTGTACCATTGTTTGAGGAGAGAGGGAGGGAAGAGAGGAAATGTGGAGCATTTTCTGAGTCTGGTTAGTATCTGTTTAATTTATATCTGTTATAGCTGTTTAATCTTAACAGTAGCCCTGTGGAGTAGGTGTTATTTTAATAATTTGTTTTTACAAATGAGAAGTATCTTAGCGATGTTAGATGTTTTGTCCATTTTCTCTCGGCTGTTAAGGTTGACTTACACCTTTGCCATGTTTTATGCATGTTCTGAGGAAATAAAATTGCAAATTATCTGGTTAATTTCATGGTAAGCATACTGGTAAGTGCACTGGAACTCGATCCATGTTTCTTGTCTTTTAGAGAGAAAACAGCTAAAGTCTTTCAAAAGGCTTAAAAGCATACTGATACTTCTCGAACTTCACGGATTCTGAGCTCTTCTAATGATCTGTTCTCCCCCTTACTTCCTCAGATTTCAGCTCCTCTCTTCTTTCAGTGTGTGACATAAAGCCAGTAAAAGAATGAGGGAAAATTCTTCCCAAGTGCTCCATTCAAACTCACCCCACCACCACCATTTGTTCTCAGAAGAGTTATTATCACTAATTCTAGTGTGAGTGACTGAGGCAAACGGGGCCTGTGCAAGGCATAAGAGTAGGGACAGGTACCAAAGCTGTCCATCTGAAACTCGTTTGTACGCAGAAAGCAGTATTTTGCCTTGGTATAATGGTTCCAAAGATCAACGCAATAGTTTACCTGCCTTCATATACTTACAATGTGTTAGGGAAACAGATACCATACATGATTACAATGCAACCTGAAAAGTGCAGTAATTTAGAGTTGAGAAAAATGCTACATGGGAGAGGACGTGATTTCCCATGACCACATCAAAAAGGTTTCGCGGAGGGTTTGGAATTCAGAGGATGAGTTGTAATTTGCCATGTGGAAAAAGGAAATTTAGACTATTGGACCAATATGTACAGTGCATAAACACAAGAAAAAATGGTGTGTTACGTGAAGCGTGAGAAGTTGGCTATGACTGCAACATAAGGTAAAAGGGAAGAAGTACAGGAATAGGTAAGAGATGGAGGTGAAAAGCACAAGTGAAAGGCCAGATTTCTAAGTTCTTTTATGACAATACAAAGGCATTTAGACTTTATTCTGTAAAGTGGTAGAGGAATTAATGAAGCTGTTTTTAAGCATGTTCCAAGTATTAACATACAAGTTTTATAATGTACCTTTAAAAAAATGTACCAGTTTGATTTATGTTGACAGTGATGGATTGACCAAATTAGAATTAATCTGAATGATAAGTTTTAGCCTATTTGTTTAGTTTAGTGGTTCATGTGTATTTATAACTTTTATTATTTCTTTGATGTTTTGATAAACCCAAAATAGAGATTTGCATTTGGTTTTTTCTTCTGAAAGAGAATTTTAAACTGAAGTTTTCAAATTATTCAAATTATTCAATAAAAATATCAGAATAGCTATTTCTATAAAATTAATACTCCCAAAGACAAAAAAAAATTAATACTTCAAAGCTTGTAGTTATAGCATTATTATTAAAATGGGCAGTATTTTAAGTATTAATATTTGATTTGAACTGAAAGAAGTTAAATAGAATAATTAAGTAGTAGTATGTCTTTTTAATATAATTTTATAATGAATATAATTTTATCTTTGGATTCAGTTTCAGAAGAATAATTCTTTCTTGATATTTACACTTAAAATTTTGTTTTTCTTGATCAAAGTAAATGCTATGGTATTCTTTAATAACAGCTTTATTGAGATATAATTCACATACCATAAAATTCACTCATTTAAATTGTACTATTTGGCAGTTTTTATTATATTAACAAAGTTCTGCACCCATCACTGTGTAATTCCAGAACATTTCATCACCCCAACATAGAAACTGCATACCTTTTAGCAGTCACATCTTGTATTTACCTCCCTACGTGCACACACATATGCGTCCCTCCCTTCCTCCCTCCCTCCGTCCCTCCCTCCCTCCCTCCCTCTCTCTCTCTCTCTCTCTCTTTCACACAGCCCTAGGCAACCACTAATCTACTTTGTGTCTCTATTGATTTGTCTGGTTTGCACATTTCAGATAAATTGGTCACATAATACGGGGTTATTTATGACTGGCTTCTTTCTCATAATGTATTCAGGGTTCATCTATGCTGTGACATATATCAGTACTTCATTCCTTTTTATTGCCAAGTAATCATTGTATGGATATATTACTATTTATTTATTCCTAAGTTGATGGACATTTGGGGTGTTTCTACTTTGTGGCTATTATGAATAATACTGCTGGGCACATTCATGTACAACTTTCTATGGGATTGAATGTTTTCATTTAGGTCATGTGGTAATGTCTAACATTTTAAGAAACTGTCGGACTGTTTTCCTGTGTGGCCGCATCATCATTACAGTCTCAGGATGGTTCCAGTTTCTCCACATTCTTGCCCAAACTTGCTGCAAGCTGTCTTTTTAGTTATAACCATCCTAGTCGGTGTGAAGTTGTATGTGCTTATTGTGGTTTTGGTTTTCATTTCCGTACTGGCGTGTGATACTGGGCATCTTCTCATGTGTTTATTTCCATTTGCTTATCTTTTTTGGAGAAATGTCTGTGTAAATCCTGTGCCCATTGTTAATTTGGTTATCTGTCTTTTTGTTGTTGAATTATGAGTTCTTTATATATTTTGGATACTAGGCCCTTATTAGGTATATGATTTGCAAATACAATCCAAAATATATTCCACTCTGGGTTGTCAGTTTTCTTGATGGTATCATTTGGAGCACAGAATTTTTAATTTTGGTCAAGTTTAGTTTACCTAGTTTTTCTTTTGTTGCTTGTGCCTTTGATGTTCTATCTAGGGATTCATTATGTGATCCAGAGTCATTAAGATTTATTCTTATATTCTAAGAGTTATATAGTTTTAGTGCTTATATGTAGGTCTGTGATCCACTTTGAGTTAATATTAGTGTAAAGTGTAAGGAAGGATTCTTACTTCACTTTTGTGGATACCTAGTTGTCCCAGCACCATTTGTTGAAAAGAGTTATTCTTTTCGAATTGAAATATCTTGGCATAGTATGTGAAATTCACATGATATAAAATTAACCATTTCAAAGTGTACAATTTAGTGTTACCTAGTGCGTGCACAGTGTTGGGTAACCACCACCTCTTTCTACTCCTGACATTTTGGTTGTTGTGCAGCTTAAGCCACAGACTTCTCTTTTAAGTATTTTTATACAGCTGTACTTGTTAGGAAAGTCATTAACATTTAATTATCTTAAAATATCCTAATACTGGTAAGATATGTTTAGTAGCCTGCTGTTTGATAGATTTCGTTTTTAAAGTGTGACTATATTAATATTTCTGTCAATCTAAAATTTATGTTTGTGCTTAACCACTTGGAATAGTTTGATACCTGTTTTCTGAAATGCCATCGCGTGTGTTTGATTAAATTTTCTCCCGCTCATCGGTTCCATGCTCACTCACTCTCATCTCTGATTCTTGTATTTATACATATGTTTTTTCTTAATGTCTTTAAACATCAGTCACTTTACTTTTTTACTAGAGTCAGCAAAAAGTCTTTTTCGAAACTGCCAAAAGCTGCTTTCGGATACACTGTCACGTTAAACTGACTGGCTGCTTTGGTTTTCCCTTTAGGTGTTGACAGCTCTTCGACCACAAGCAGTGCTTCTCCAATGCCCAATAGTTATGAGGCCCTGGAAGGAGGCAGCTACCCAGGTAATTTGTTTTGTGCTTATTAGGTGTTTATTTGAAAAGTTAACTGGCCATCAATTGCTTACAAACATGAACATATAATATACATAGTTAGTAGGCTATATTTTTAGCAGAAAAAAGGGATATTTACTTGGTATTTCTCAGCCTTAATTTAATAGTGTTAGTTGTTATATAACAGCTGAGTGTTGTTTCTGGGAGCCTAAGGAAATTTACTATTTTGATTATCATGCTCTTTATCTTTTTCCTCTTCTAAAAGACTTAATAATGAATACATTTTCTCTTCCCTTCTTTATTTATGCTAATAACTCCTTAAATAAATTTTATATTTCTGTTCTCATGCTTAGGTTCTTGAATTCCTTCCATCTAGCCTCTGAGTATAAATAGTCTTTGATTCTTTACTCCCCCTATGGCTCCTGGCTGCCTCCACCAGGTACATAGATTAACCAACTCAGGGGTAGTTTTTGGAGGCATCACTTTTAACCATATCTGGAAATAACTTTGGCCATTATATGCAAAAGGAGTAGTGGACAGTGTTGAAAGGAAAAAAAATACAAACTTAACTTTTATAATTAATCATCATTTCATTATATCTTATCCTGTGATTTTCCTGGGCACCTACCTCCTTTCACTCCTAGTACTCCTGTCACCTGACAATTACACCTGCCCTTCCTCTTTTCTCTTTCTTTTTCTAATGATTCCAAACTTTAGGACTAACAGAACAAGTAACTTTGCCCTTCTCTTTATTTCTTGTCACTTTGGTAATCATCCAGGATGGAAGTCGGAGTGTGCTGTACTTAACCAAACATACTGTGTTGCTATCATTACCCTATGAATCAGTAAAACAACTTTAATCCTCTCGGCTTAGTATAGAATTCCCTTTTAATATTTTAGAATACTTGAATAAGCTTCTTGGTCTTTTGTGGTTAAGGATTTTTTCCCCCAAAAGTGTGTGTGTGTGTGTGTGTGTGTGTGTGAATGAGAGTGAAATTGTGGACCATTCTAAAAATCACTACCATCAGCATATTCTAGAAGAATTACTTTGTTCAACAAAAGATGAATACTATAACTACATAGTATTTCATGAACTTCAAATTAACCTGAAGTGAAATGTCCGATGTGGTGTAGTTAAAAGATCACAGCCTTGGAGTTAGACCTTGGTTTGCTTGTCTCTATTCATTTATCAACAAGTGTTAATCATATTATGAACTGTGCTTTGACATTGTAAGTTTTCTAGCTATTTATATTGTACTAAAATTAAGGAAAGATGTGAACATCTATAGCAGTAAGATTAAGTGAATTGAAAGTTTACTCTGTCAAATCAGGTACTAGGATTGTAGAAATGTATGAAGTATTATCCATTCCTTAATGAACAGGAGAAGTTTTAGACCTCTGTGTTTACGACTCTGATTCTTCCTTATAATCTTAATGCTGATGATTATTGTATGTTAAGAGACCAGTTTTTCCTTATGTCCCATTACCATGAGGAGGGAAAAGCAGGAGATCTAAGGATATGACACTCTTCTTCTTTTAAAAAATCTGGGAGGTTACCAGAAAGCCAGGAAGACATTCCTTGCCTAATTAGCTCAAGATAACAGCAGAATGTCTAGGAATGTATCTTCAGAATTAGAGCCAATAGAGTCAGTAGAAAGATGTGATTCCTCAAGAAACTTTTAAAAAATAAGTTTTAGTAAGTTAGATGCTTTTGAGAACATATTCTTTTCAGTCTGATTGCTAGTGAAGAGTACAATTTTGTATATGAAAAATAAATATTTTTCAACAAATCTATAAAGACCTCTATATTATAAATTTGACTTAAAGAAAAAAACAAAGTCAGAATACCAAAATATTAATAATGGCTATATGTAGTAATTTTTATGGTTTCTTCTTGTTATTCTTGTATATGATTAAAGTGGTTTTTTTTTTTTTGAGTTTTAATCAAATTTTAGGTTTTTTTTAAATTTAAATAAAGAACATTCATTCATTAATTATTGGCATCTGTGACACACCAGACATTGTTTGAGGTGCCGCACACTATTCTAGAAACTGTCTTTCATACTTCCACAGTTTCATCTCTGCAAATAATGCATACTTTTAGGGGAATTATAGAAATATGCCACTCCATGGACTCTTTTTTATAGACAGCAGCATCAAATAAAAGAAAAGTTAGAGAAAAGATGACACCCTTTTAATTACCTTGCATCATTTTCTGCTTCTAAGCCCCATTCTTATCGAGGGAATAAAAGGAAAAACAACTGTGTTATGTATATACGTGGTATAAATATAAAAACCTTATCTGTTAGGAATACCAGCTGAATGAAGTATTTGCCGGTGAAAGTGATACGCAATATGAGGTTTTCTTATGTAAAAAAAGATGGGGTGGTAACATATGAAACGAGATTAGCAAAATATTAAAGCCTAGTGGTTTATTATTCCATTCTTTCTACTTTCATATATGTTCTAAGTTTCTCATAATAAAAAGTTAAGAGGCAGGGGGTAAGTAACAGCACAGGTTACGGCTCGCCCAGGAGTCAGGTCTTTGTAGGGTCAGGTTTTCTGGCATTAACAGCATGTTTTTTCCCTTTGTTAGATATGCTTTCTTCATCAGCAAGCAGTCCTGCTCCTGATCCCGCTCCCGAGCCTGACCCTGCTCCAGCTCCGGTGCCCGTTGTCCCTCAACCTTCCAGAACGGCTAAACCATTTGGGTGTGGTTATCCCACGCTTCAGCCTGCCTATCAGAATGCTGCAGCTCCACTGAATCCTGGAGGACAGCCCAGTGGCCCGCTGTATTCTGGATTCCCACCGTATGCTCAAGTATGTATTTAGTTATAGAAAGACTCTGCATTTCTATTATCAGTTCTGACTAATTCCTGGAGATTCAAATGGATCATAAGTACAAACACAGATAAGCCTGTCTCAAACATACATAGATTTTGACTTCATTGTTTTGTGTGTGTATACATAGAAAAAGATAAAAAGAAATATAAACATCAAATTTTTAAAGAGGTTAAATTTGTATCAAACTATTGGCTGTGATTTTTCTTTGTTGTACTTTTATTTTTCAGGGTCTCTGCAATGCACAGGTATTAATTTTATAATCAGGAAATTAAAGTAAGCATTAAGTTTTGTTTTTTTAATTGTACATTACCAAGCTTTTCTCCTCAGAAATGATTATGATATAAGTGTGGTTTGGGATTTTGCTTCCAATTCTTAAATTGAAGAAATGTCCATGACATGTAACTGAATTGGTGAAATCCTCCAAGTACATAAATGCTTGTGTTCATTAACTGCTGCTGTGACCCATTCTGACATGACCATGTCTGGAGTTACCTCATAAATGCCATCTCAGTTTAATAATGCAGGACAGTAAGTATGAATATAACAGCAAAAGCACTCTACTTCTAAAGAAAAATGCTCTTAGTGGACTACCTTGTAGAAATTTCATCTTATGTTGAACTAAGAATGAGAACTAGAGGGAACTAAGAAGTCATTTATTTCTGGAATTTAATCTTAGAATTAGGGTAGAAAGTAAGTAGAAAACTGAAGAGCCACTGGAGACATACAGTTGTTAGTAGAAACTTCCTCGCCTTCCATTTTGTTAAATTTTCTTTATGGCTTGTTCCAGATTAAACATTTTCTTAGTCATTCTTGTCCGACTCATGTACTTTGCTTTAGGCAAATTGCTATTTGGAGTCATAATATATTACTTATTTAATGAGAAGAAAACCGAGTTCAAAGAAAGAATCTCGTTCTTAGAATATGTGTTGGGCAAGGAAAAAAAATTATTTTGAAATAGTAAGTGGTTTTTCAAAATGACATCAGGAAAACGTTCTTTGGCCCAATCTGGCCTGCTACCTACTTTGGGATATAAACTTTTATTGGAATACTGCCATGCCCACTCTTTTATGTATTATCTGCAGCAACTTGTGGCACTACAGTGGCAGAGTTATAAAAGAGATCATGTGGCTCTTAAAACTTCAAAATATTTACTATCTGATCCTACAAAAAAAATTTGCTGACCCTAGACGTAGGAGAAGTATCATTCTTTTCCCATTTCATTTGGGAGATTATTTTGAAAAGGTTAAGAGATTGTCTTTGGAATAAAAGTAA
This sequence comes from Lyroderma lyra, assembly GCA_004026885.1. Classification (NCBI taxonomy): domain Eukaryota; kingdom Metazoa; phylum Chordata; class Mammalia; order Chiroptera; family Megadermatidae; genus Lyroderma; species Lyroderma lyra. The sequence continues at coordinate 77,484 of PVJL010002097.1, forward strand.
AATTAATATTTAATATACCATATTTTTAAATATAGCCTCATTCTACTCTCCTATAATCACAGTCCTTTTTATAATCCAGCTTTTGATCAGAGGAATTTGAATAAAGGTAACAGAGACAGATGGGAAAATAACTTATTAATCACAGTTGAAATGAGTATCATAAAGCCAAAGCATTAGAAGTAGACTATAAAAGATCATCTACTTCCAACTCTGACTTTTTAAAGCCTTTTATTGAAATATAATTGTATTATGTAAAAGTATATAACTTAACAGCATATAGCTTGCTACGTTTCTATAAATTGAACACACTCATGTAACCAACAGCCAGAGGCCTCTAGTGCCTTTTCTGATCACTAACCCTCCAAACAAGTGTTGACAGCTGTCTTGACTTCTGATGCCACAGATTAGTTTTGCCTGTTTTTACACTGTGTATAAATGGAATGATACTGTATGTACTGTTGTCTAGATTCTTGTGCCAGCAGTATGCTTGTGGTGCACTTATAGTTCATTTGTTTCATCATTATATAGTACTCCATTATGTGAATATACCACAGTTGTTTTATTGTTGATGAGCATTAGGGTAAATTTCCATTTGTGGGCTATTATGAATAGTACTGTTGTGACTATTTCTATTCATGTCTTTTAAGTAAATATATATATTAGAAGTGGAATCACTGGGTGATTGGTCTCCATTTGTTCAACCTTAGCAGTTAATACCTAACAGTTTTCCAAAACAGACATTCCAGTATGTCTCCCATGGGCAGTGTGTGAGAGCTCCAGGTAATTCATGTCCTTGGCAACACTTGGGAAATTTGATTTTTTTATTTTATTTTAACCTTCCTTTTCATCATTTAAGTGAAGAAATGAAATCATCTGTCCAAAACCAAGCTTAGTTTTGAGAATAGTTAGAAAGTCCTTGCAGTTCAGAGTGAAACACTTTTTTTTCTCTTTTACTGGCAGTGACTTGTGCAGAAGAAACATCAAAGGCAGATATGATATATGTGTCTCTCTAAGGAAGATTGCACAGCAGCAATTTATTTTTGTCTAATCTGAATTTAAAATAGTTTTTTGGACACTGCTGCTTCAGGGTCAGTGAGCAATAATAACTAAAGCACACAGCTAGGATGCACATTTAAATTCTTATCTATTTACTAAAAGAAAGATTATAGATTTTAATCTAAGATTAACATTATCAAGCTAATTTTATACAAAGCCATTTATTTTAAAGTCCTAGTTAGCATAAGAATATCCTACTTTAGCTTTAAGCAACCTCCTACAGTGCAGTAGAAATGCTTTTAAATGATGCACTTAGCATAACCCAGTGTCAGGGTTCTGAAATCTAAGGGCTTCCTTTATATTCATTAATTTGAGATAGTATTTACTATGTAGTAGAAAACCCCAATAGCTGGCCTTTGAACAACAGAAAAACTTTAAAATTTGTTTTTCAGGGTTGAAAAACTGAAAAAAGTAGAAGTTTAAAGATGAAAATTAGAAACATATTTTAGTGACTATATGAAAAACCAGGTTTAGATACTATGTAACTTTTCTTAAGCAAAAAAAAGTGCATGATCAAGACTAGAAAAATGCAGATAAGCAAAAAGAGGAAAATAAATATCAACCATTATTCCCCCATTAAGATGTAAACAACAGTCCTTAGAGTCTGTCCTGTCACGTTTCTTGCTTTGCGTTCTGGGAGTGGGCTGACAGCCAGGAAAGAAGCTGTCATACAAGTGACTTCTTTCAACAGATTTAAAAAGTTGATAAATATAAATAATGTTTTAGAAATTTTTATTCCTTTAATAGCATAAGAGGAAACCTTTCTATATCATTACATATCCTTCACCTGATAGCTACGTAATATTTTATGTAAATCAACGAGACTACCATTGTCGGGCATGACTAAGCGTGAAAATCAACACCCACACACGTGTATGTGCGCACCTTGGTGTGTTTGACCTCTTATTTCTTTAGATGCAGTTTCTTTGGGGGAATTACTAATCAAAACACCCAGTTTTACAAGACTTCAGAATTTCTACCTATTCATTCTGTAAGAACTATGCAGCAGCACTAACTCTAGGCACTGAAAGTATGAGAGGAAGCTAAACAACGTTCCTGCTCTCCAGAAACTTGGTGGGAGAGCAGGATTGATGGGACAATAAAAAACAAATCAATAAATTCATGAGATAATTTCCAGTAGTTATAAGTGCTGTGCAGTAGACATGTTGAAGAAATTGCTGGGGTTGGAGATAATATAGTAAATACTATCAGGAAAGGCCTCATTGTAGAAGTTATGTTTAAGTTAACATTTGCCTGACAAGACAAGCCAGGCGTGGAGAAATGAGACAGCATTTCCGACGGGGACAGCTTTGATGTGCTACAGGAATCGAGTCCCCTTGTGGCTGGACCTCAGTCAGCAATGAGAAGAGTAATGGATGTGAGATCAGTTAGCTGGGGAAGGGCCGTGGTCAGAAGCTTGGGTTTTATTTACCCCAGGGCAAAGGGGAAACAAAAAAAAAGCAAAACTCATTGAACATCATTGTGCATTTCTGTATCAACCCATTATCCTGAAAATTGGTAATTAAAAAAACTTGAAAACAGACATTTATCCCTCTAGTCCAATATGTATTCAGGGAATCCAATTTTTTTTTTTTTTTTTTGGCGGGGACGTGGGGGGACCTTGGCTGGGAATGGAACCTAGGCCGCAGCATCAAGAGTGCTGAAGCCTAGCCACTACACCACCAGGGAACCCCAGGGAATCCAAATTCTTGATGTTGAAAAGCATTGTTGCTAAAATTTTACTGTGAGATTTATCCATGCTAATAAGATTTAAATTTATTCAGTATTTTTGCTTTCAGTTTTTCTTAAGAATGTTCTAAATCAAGTTTGTCCAACCTGTGGCCCAGTATGGCTTTGAATGCAGCCCAACACAAATTTGTAAACTTTCTTAAAACATTACTAAAATTATGCATGGACCTTTTTTTTAGCTCATCAGCTACGTTAGTGCTAGTGTGTTTTACGTGTGGCCCAAGACAGTTCTTCTAACATTGTGGCCCAGGAAAGCCAAAAGATTGGACTCCCCTGCTCTGAATTGAACTGCCCTATTAACTCATTCTGCTGTTACCAAGCCAGATTTAAGTTTTCTCATCTTCTTTTTCTGTATGTTAAAATCCTATATATATGTGTTACAGTAAATTCTATTCATGTTTGTGGAGTTGTTTTGTGTTGACTTGAATGGCTCTCTCAGCAGTACCCTGGCCTGAACCAGCTGTCCACCAGCTTCGGAGGACTGAGTCTTCAGAGTTCTGCACAACCAGAAAGCCTGCGACCTGTAAACCTCACTCAGGAGAGAAATGTTTTACCCACGACACCTGTTTGGGCTCCTGTACCTAACTTGAATTTAGACCTCAAAAAATTGAACTGTAGCCCAGAGTAAGTATTTATTTTATAATCTTTCATAAGTAATACACTTCGTTAAAAAAACATTGTATATCTCAAAATTACTAAAAGTAATACGGTAGTAATTCCTTGATTAGAAGTTTTGTTAGTGTGGACACTTCTATTTTAGTTTCTATAGAAGTTCTGCATGTAAAATTCAATGTAGGTTGTCTGTTCCTGTCTCATCTCTGTCTCCACCCCATCCCATTCCCATCAACTATTTGAGTGAAGGGTTTTAGGAACCCAATTCTTAACTATTTCTCTTAAATTTTTTTTCCTCACTTTTCACCAGTAATAAGTTCTGATGTCTTTTAAATAAGGTGGGATTTAAAAAATTTTTATGCCCTTAAATAAATGCTTGTAAAGCACACAAAGTTATGGAATCTCAAGAACAGGTTTAGGTAAATGGTTTAACTCTGAATTTTATTTTTCCACTTAGTATATATAATGTGAAGACTGTTAGTCAGGCTTATTTATGCAGCCTGAATTTAGGTTTGGAGTTCCTTTATTGAGTAGCTCCCCACTTCCTGGGGAAGTTTAGCTGGCAGCTTGCATCTGGTGGCCTCCAAGCCCTAGTGTCACCCTCTGGGTAGATGAGCTTTGTCACAGTACCTTTGAGACCAGAAGTTCTCTTTCTGTTCTTGCCTGCTCTCAGTAGTACTTCTGTACTACCCCACAATAGGACAATACTTTGCACCCAGAAAACATCCTCATGCTCCTGGAATCTCTCCTCTTTGTAAAGTAAACTCTGATTCACAGAACATTATTTATTGTCTTCCTTGCATTAAGAGAGTATTCTTCTTTAGAGTCAGTAGTTTTCTTTTTTAAGGCAATAGATTTCTAGCTTTTTAATAAACTATAAGCTTCTCTTTTTTCAACCAAAATTTTACATAGTTTACAATACAGAAAATGGAGCTCTTCTGAGGGTTCCCCTTCTTCTGCCACTTTCTACCACTAACCCTCCATCAGAGCCTAAGGCAGTGCAAAGATCATTTCCATAAAAATATATAATCATTGATTCCACACATTCATGCTATAAAAAGTGCTGCATACCTCAGTGCTGAGTATCACTAGGGTCACTTTCAAAGTACTCTCCTTGGGAAGCTATTTACCAACACGAGCCCCTAGTCTACCCTTCAAAGCAATTTTGGAACTCTTTTTCTGGAATGGTCATCAGAGCTCTCATCACGCCCCAAAATCTGACGGTTTAGTTTGTGAACTTGGTACCACATGCTTATGTTGGCAGCGCTATAACCTTGCCCAGGTTATGACACCTTCCTGAGTTGTCTGTACAGTGCTGCCGACGTAAGTGCACGGTGGCAAGTTCATGAACTGAATTGTCAGATTTTGGGTTCGAAGACAGCTCTGATGGCCATTCCAGAAAAAGAGTCCCAGAATTGCTTTGAAGGGTAAAGTAGGTGCTGGCATCAATGCATGGTGAACTTAATTGTCAGACCTTGTACGAGGACTGTCTGGAAAAATCCAGCCATAATGCCTCTATTTTTCACATTACATGGCTGGATACTTTCCAGACAGCCCTCATACATGTATAGGAGAGTCCTTAGGTAGAGAATGGTATGTACCTTTCCATTTAGTTATGTGTTTTCTGTGAAAGTATCTCTTATCAGAATAGCCAAACAGAGTAATTAGGTGTAGGGACTTTTTAGAGTTGAACATACCTCGGTTCTTCCTATGATTTTGTTGATAGGTAACAATGAGATTTTGTGCCAGGTACATACCCTTTCAAATTCTCAGTATTGTCAATGATAAATCAGGAATAATAAGTATGCCTGCTATTAAAATAATCATTTAATAAATATTTATTAAATGCTTTCTGAGCGCCACACACTGTTTCTGGTGGCAGGAATGAAGCAGTAAACAAAACGAAGTTCCCATTCTCATGCAACCTATATCCTGTTAGGGAAGACATACTCTGAACAGTCAAACCACTGAGTATATAATGTAACATCAGAGTATCACTATGAAATTTGCGAATAGTAAATGTGGAGGGGAGCTATTTTTAATTGAGGAGTCAGGACAGTTTTTCCCAAGAAGTTAACGTTTGAGTAGAGATGTGAATGTCGTGAGAGAGCAAGCCATGCAACTCCCTGGGAGACAGTGTGCCTAGCTGCCTGAGCAGCACCTGTGGAAGTCTCAGAGCAGGAACCAGCTGGGAACACCACCAGCCTGGATCGAGACATATACCCGGCTGTCTCCACCTACCATTGACCACTCTTCTTAAAATTCCTTTCCTGGTTTCCCATACTTCTGCTTCCTACCTCTTTGGTTGCTCCTTTCTTGATTTTTTTTTTTTTTTTTTTTCTTTTTGGCATGTGAGTCGCTCCCTGACTGGGAATCGAACCCAGGCCGCAGCGCTGACAGTGCCAGCACGGAAGCCCTAAGCCACTACACCATCAGGGAACTCCCTCCTTTCTTGATTTTTGTGTCAGCGGACCTTAACTTATATCTTAATAAGTTATGAACACTTAATCTATGAGAGGAATAGTGCTACGGTGACACAAGGACAAAATAATTTCTGATCTCAAGTGGAAAGGACACTTGAGATCAGGCACACAACCAACTAAAGCAAATCAGACCAATTGATGCCATAGAAGCATAAACAGATCTCAGAGCACAGAGGAGGAAGTCAGTCATTCTGATTTGTGATCGGGGTGAGCATGGTTTCAGAAGTGATAACTTTGATGAGTCTCAGCATAGGAATTCAACAGGTGAAAAATGGGCAGGAACAACATTTTTAAAGTTGCAGAGGTATGCCTTTTCTTTACTCAAGTTTTCTACTCCCTCCTATTCATGCACTACATGCTTCTCATAATGGAGTGATTGTTCTTCCACCAGAAAAGATGCTGAGTTCGTAATTTAGGTCTTTTGACGTGTGTTACTTGTGTGTGTGTGTGTGTGTGTGTGCAATGCCTGTTTAAAGTAATCAGGACCTTCCTAATTATAGTTAACAGAACATACCGAAATGATTTACATGAATGCCCTTAAATGTTCTTAATTACAACAACTGTCTACTTCAGGATTTTTTTTTTCTGATAGCTAATGTAGTTTATGTTTATATTTTTGCAGCTCATTTCGGTGTACATTGACAAATATTCCACAGACACAGGTTTTACTGAATAAAGCTAAGCTTCCTTTAGGATTGTTGTTACATCCCTTCAGAGACCTAACGGTAAAGTAACATTTTAAAATATTTGTGGATACTGGTGTGTGCTTATATGCAAAATATTTAGGTGGTATATTTTCTTGGAAATTTTTTATGTTCTTTTGTTTGAAGTTAGATATAATTATTTCTGTCAGATTCAATTCAGCAAATATTTTCTGAGCACCCGCTTTGTGACAGGCTCTAAACTAAGCACTTGGAAATACATAGATAGTTGAGTCATTGCACTTGCCCCTAAGAAATTCTTATCTAATGGGACAAGGATGTAAGAACAAATAATTACAGTGCAGGATAATTAATACATGTAGCTAAGCAAATTCTGTAAGATAGTTATGTAGCAAGTATAGTATGGCAAGTAAATTCCTCTGGGTAAACTAGCAAAAGTTTTCTATGAGTGGTGAGGTCTGAGCTGGATTTAGAAAGATTCGTAGTTTTCCAAGTTGGAAAAGCCATAGCGGATTGATAAACTTTGCAAGCACCAACAGGGAGGTCCAGTTAGGGAGGAAAATGCGTGATTGTTCCTAACTATGTGGAAGTGATAAAGCCTGTTACTTCAGCATTTTTTGAATTAAACATTACTTGTTTGAGTTTCCACAGTCTGTTTGATTTAATACCTAGCTTACTGGGTTTTTACACATAGTTGCGGTATTTTATGCAGATACGTTGCATTGAAACTAAAATTTCTAAACTTCAGAAATAAAATTTATCCAGATACATTTTATTTATACTTTATAAGCTGCATCTCTCCCTCTTACTTTTTTACTCCTGTGATTTTCTACCCATCTTATTGCTACTGAGTTTTCTTTTTGCTCTCACTTATCCAAAAATACGAATACCTATTACAGTAGATACTGAGGATATGAAGGTCCATCAGCTTCCTCGTGGAGCTTACTTTCCTGCTACATAAGATATATAGAAAAAAATGAAGAAAATAAAATAATATGCAACGAGAATCTTGAATTCTTCATTCAGTAACTACTATTTGATAACCTATAATACTATTACAACTTGTATCTCTAAACCAAAAACAGTTAATTTCCTGTATACATAATTGAGAATTTTTATCTAAATATGGAATCCATATGTGACACCTTCTGGAAGTATATACGCTAAATTGGCAACAGAGGCTTTCTCTGAGATATGGAATTCTAAGTGATTTTTTTTATTTTTTTCATTTTAATTAACTGTATTTCCTAATTTTTTCACAAATGACATGGAATTACTTGTATAATAAAAATTGTGTATGTGAAAAAAATTAATACAAAGATATAAATGTTTATGTATACATAGACAAAAAAAACCCCAGAGGAAATACACTAAAATGTTATCAGGGATTAAGTTAATATGTAATTTTTAAGTCTTTTTTCACATTTTCTAAATTTCTTACATTGAGTATAAAGCTCCTTTCCCAAACTAAGCCTGAAGAGATACATTTTTTAAGGTGCATCGCAGCCGTTTCCTGAGGCCTTGGTTCCCGTTGGGGTTGTGTGACTGTTTCCTGAGCAGTGCCTGGGAGCACCAGGTGCCATCAGGCCACAGATACAAAGACCTTTTTGTGGCCTATGGTTCTTTCTCGCTGTTGGTTTGCACCTAGCTGAGGAGCTCCGAGTTCAATTATTTTCTTAGCCAACTAGGCTTTTTTGGTTAGCCAATAACTTGTATTACATTTGGTTCGACTGTATTTCAGTGTTGTATATAAGGTTTGTGACAAAAGAGGGAGGAAACTTAATAGCTGTGTGCACTCAGCACATCACTGGACTTCATTAAATGCTTCAGTTTCAAAACACGGTTATGGTTTTGTTCTGAATATGAGCGCCAGCAGTATGTGCTCTGTGTTTCCCTGGGATGCTTTTTCTGCTACAACACCTTTATTTTGCTTCCTAGCAATTACCAGTGATAACATCAAATACCATTGTGAGGTGCCGATCTTGTCGAACATATATCAACCCTTTTGTATCCTTCATTGATCAGCGTAGATGGAAATGCAATTTGTGCTATAGAGTCAATGATGGTGAGTTTTAGAGTCTTAAAATAAGTGTGTTTAGTGTTATTTTAACATTTCTGTCATTATCTGTTCTTTCTCCTCATTGCATTAAAATCTTTCATATCACTCTTAATGGAGAGAATATGGGCTAGGGACTCTTCATTTTTGGCTAGCCAAGGGAATAATTGGTAATGAGGAAAAGTGACAGCAAGGGCAAAGTGAAAAGTATTCATAAAACAAGCAGTGAAGGTTGCACAGGTAAGTATGCTTGACCCTGACAAGTTAAGTTTATCTTCTGTTTGTGCATTGCGTTCTTTCAGTTCAATGTAGAACCTCTGCCCACACGTGTGGATACATGCATGAACCTGTGTCTCATTCCCATTAGTTATTTATTAGGACATCTTAGTATAATTGCATTCAAATTTGTGTTTCTGTCTGATTATTGTCCATATTGTGAGAACTAATAAATAGAACACAGACCTAAAAAGCATGGTTACCTATGTTCTGGTTTTCTCACCTGATTCCAGAAAACTTTTTTAATCCTTTCTGATAGATTTTTTTTAAAGAGGCGTAAGGAATTAGATTTTACCATTAGATGTTCACAGAACTATTATAAACGTCCTATAATATTGGTGATAGAGCCATTTATCTATATGTGTGTTTAGTTGCATACTCTGCTACTTAATTTATACTGGATTCCTAATTCTTACCTAGTTCCTGAAGAATTTATGTATAACCCTCTTACCCGATCTTATGGAGAGCCTCATAAACGACCAGAAGTTCAGAATTCAACCGTAGAATTCATTGCTTCTTCAGATTACATGGTAACTATTCAGTGTTAATATTAGTCATGGGATACAATTAGATTAGTCATTTGTAATTTGCTGTTAAGTGAATTCTTATCTAAATTTTTAAATTGTCCATAGTATGAGTTTTTAAAAATAATGCTGAAAGTTTATACTTAAATAGAAAACTCTTTGCAAAAGTTACATATCTCCTAGAAGAATGCAATTGTATCACTAACAAACATTAGTGGTGTTTTATGATGAGCAGTAACACCTACGGTTTATTGCTATTCTGATTATATTACTTGCATGGAATAAATACAAATATTCCTTTGCCATTTAATATTTAAGATTCTACAACAGAAAAGCTCATATTTTCTCTAGAAACTGGAGCTTTCAGGCTCGTACAGATAACAAGATAAATGGATACTGACTTTAATTTTTCTCTTTTCAGTTAGCTCATCATAAAATTCTATCTATTTGTTAATTATACTACAGGATCTCATTTTAATTTTCTGTTACAAAAACAAATTCTTAAATTCTGTGCATCTTTATCATATCTACTCATTTTAAATATATCAATTTATTTTTCCTCTGTATCCTTATTTCTGATCTTTGTTGTCTGCAGAAATGTAAAGTGTTGCTAGTGGGAAAAGGTGAACGAGACAACTAATATGCATTAAATTCTAATTCTTGGTCTTTCTTTATTTTTATAATTGTTATGGTCCTTTGTGTCCAGTATAGCATCTGCCCACTTAACTACTGTTTTCTTGTTTGTTTTTATATTAACTATAGTAAACGTTGTCTGGTCACTATTATTCTCAACTTCTTACCTTCTTTACAATGTTATGTTCCCAACTCTGTTCTGGCTACTTAGGAATCTTAATACAATTGTAATAGTACTTAATCTAATTGTAAAGTAATATTTCATTTTGTTATGTGACCCATATGATCCCCGATTGATGTATTTTTAACAAGACTTTATATATCCTTTATTTTAACTTTTTATAACAGTAATTTCAGGCATACTTCAAAGTAGAGAAAATACAGTAAACTCTCTGTTAACTGGAACTTAAGCAACTGGCATAAATTTTCCCAGTTGCTCGAGAGTGCTGGTTGCTTGAGTTCCACTTAACAGAGAGTCTACTTACATTTATCAGCATCTACCAATCGCTATGGGTTCTGGTTAACTGAGAGTCTACATTAGTATAATGAGCCATCATTTACCAATCACTAAGCTTCAATAATTATCAACATTTTGCTGTATATATTTTATCTATCCTTAGTCTACTCCAGTCCCTTCTCCCCTCACCTACCTTGGAGTTTATTAAATGCTAATACCAGCATCATATCACTTAGTCCATGAATACTTCAGTATATTATCCCCAACAGGTAAAGACTAAACATACTTACACTGCCATGGCAAGGACTTTCTTTACACTTAGTACTTAATCCCTGGGATTCAGTCATTACCAGGTGACCCAATAGCTAATGGCTTAGGGGTTTAAAAAAAAAAAGTTTTTAGGAGTAGTAAATGGATATAGAGGTTGGTATTAAATAATAAATATGTTTAATTTTTCTTTAAAAACCTCCCAGGCAACAGTATATTAGGAAAACATTTAGTCCCACTATATAACCATTACTTTATAATGGCTGCCTTATCATGCTTAATCCACAACCAACTTTTTAAGAAAAAAGTTAAAGGAATTTCATCTTCATTTGCACATAAGGTCTTCTAGCACATCAATTCTATTTTTATATTTTTTTGTGTAATATACTTAGTAACAATCCAGTGATATTAAAAGAATAAATTGTACCTACTCAACAAATTACATTATTTTTATTTCTTTCAGCTTCGTCCTCCTCAGCCCGCGGTTTACTTGTTTGTTTTAGACGTGTCTCATAATGCAGTGGAAGCTGGGTATTTGACAATTTTGTGTCAGTCACTATTAGAAAATCTAGATAAGTAAGAATTGGTTTTACTCATACTTGCGTGTGTGTGTGTGTGTGTGTGCGCGCGCGTGCGTGCGTGTGCATGCGTGCACATGCATGTGCATACGCGTGTATAAATGTAAAATGTTTATTAGCAGTTAATGAGATTGTTTTTTAAGTTTGACTTCATATCTATCACTAAGAGTACTTCCTGCCAACCTTACAATAAGGATCCTATCACTTGTATTATTATGATTTATGACTTAGTATTGGAATCATAAGATCATAAGAATGTTAATACTTAGTAAGGAATATAGATCTCCTCTTACTGTCCCTCTGACTTAACAGACCTCAGTACTGAGGCCCAAAGGACTTGACATGGCCAGGGTGTCAAGAATCTCAGTGAGAGAAATCGAGCTGTAATTTATGTTTAAGCAAGGAGTTTTTCATAACGTAGTTTTAAAGGTGCCAATGAGATAATAAAGCCAGATAAAGGGAAAGAGGGAATTGATTTTGTGCTGAATATTTTCCAGGAAACCAGAAATTGAGTTGTTCATTTTAGCATATTAGTAATGAGCTGTATTGTAAATGTGGAAACAGTATTGGATAGGTTGCTTATACCTCACTTTAATTCCTGCCTATGTGTCTACCAATATTAGTCATGAAGGAAACCCTCTACTATCTTTAAAAATATGAGCCTTCCAAATCTCTGGAAAACAAAATTCTTTGTACATTTCCTTTTTACTCCAACACCCACAAGCGATAAGACTTAAGACTGTTAATAAGAGTGGTTCACCACTGCAGTGGTTTTTGACACATGCGAAGGTGGCTCCTTGCTCTTTTGAGTGCTAGCTCCATTCACCAAAGTCTACATATCACTGATCTTGGCCTGTGACTAAAACTGGTAACATCAAGACCTTCAAAATAAAAAACAAGTCCAGAGATAGTAAATGATTTTCTTTTAGTTTCTGTTAGTAACTTAAAGTTTTAATACTTTTCCCCTTGATTGACACATTTGTCCAATTTTTAGTCACAAGTGCTTACTTCAGATAAAACTTTCGCAGTGAGTGGCAGTGGAAGATCCTCTCCAAAGAAAATCGCTTTTAAGACTGAAGAGTTAGTTTACTGGAAAATTATGAGGACATAGCCCTGGAAATAGGAGCCAGTCCAACAATGATGAGTGACTATTTGTGAATTAAACAGACTACCCAAAACCAAAAGGATAAAGTTGGGAATGGAAAATATATACATGTATATATATGTATATATGTATGTTTGATTACAGCAGAAGATAGAAGCATTAGGAAAGTTTAAAAAATGTAGAGATAATAGGGTAGCAACAGTATAGTAACATGTTTTTGGAAAAGGCTTTGGAAATAACTTTGGGAAAGAGGAATTTGATGCTGAAACAGTTCCAGCTCAATTCTGTATTTTCAGGTTGGGGTAGAGTAGGTAAGTAGTCTTCCTTCTAATGGGTAACAAACGATCCTAATAACTCAGTGACCTTAGAAATCTCAAAGTGAAATTTAGTCTGTAGGAACACACAAATCTTGACAGTATTGGTAAGGCAAACAGCCACATAACTTGTTTCATTTAGTTCTTTGAAATGATTTCAGAAGCTTGTAGACTATATCTGAGTAGCCTGATTGATCATGCCTAATGATAATTCTTCTTGCTTTGTAGTCTGATCAATCATGTATAATGGTAATAATTCTTTTTGTTTTGTTGCACACTATTTTGGCATTTGTAATAAAAAATAAAGGCATTACTAAAGCAATAAGTTACATAACAGCAGGTAACATAATTGGTGGCATTTAGAAATACACTTTTGATAAGTTGCAGCATTCATCTTACAAGGAAAGCTTGATAGCAATGAAACGGTAATTTATTCTTTTATGCTGTGGCATTGGCTTTCGAATACTGAGTTCTAGCAGAAAATATTTTTAATTTTATTGAATTTATTGGGGTGACATTAGTTAATAAGATTTTATAGGTTTCAGGTGTACAATTCTATAATGCATCATCTGTGCATTCATTGTGTGCTCACCACCCAAAGTTAAATCTCCATCTGTCACCATATATTTGATCCCTTTACTCTCTCCTGCCTTCTCCTGACCCCCTTTTCCTTCTGATAACAACCATACTGTTGTCAAAGAAATTTTTTTAAAGATAAATGATAGTCTTAAATGTACTTTTTATTTACTACTTTATATATTAAAATCTAATTTGCATTACATGTTGTCATTTCTAGGAAAATACTCTTTTGTCATTCTGCCCTTAAAAATGTTTAAACAAGATATACTGTTTTTGTAATATTAGAACTGAAAATATCAGTATTCACTTAAAAGTATGTTTCAAAAGAAAGTTAGCAAGAAGGCTTTGTTTAATCATGTCATTTTTTTAGTGTTGGTTTTTTATTTGAATATAGTTCATATTTATGAAGTATGAATTCTAAAAGTGTCAGTGGTATCATCGAAGATGTGTAGATAGAAATGATTTTTCTATCCTCTATAAAATGCATATGTAATTATTCTTAGACGTAGTTTACTAATTAATTTTATTTTTAAATAACAAGTTACTGAGCACTTTAAATTTAAAATTGTCATTTTTATCATTAGGCTTCCTGGAGATTCACGAACAAGAATAGGATTCGTGACCTTCGATAGCACCATTCATTTCTATAATTTACAAGAAGGATTATCACAGCCTCAAATGTTGATCGTATCTGATATAGATGGTAAGCAGTGAATAAAATAAAAGTCTTTCAAACTATAGATTTTGGAATTAACACTATTTTATTTGACAGTACATCTTCTCAGACTGTTGTAAGGATAATTTGGGGCACTTTGATGTTTACAAATAATTGTTTCCTGGAAAATAGTTGATTCTAAGATTTTTGTACCTGTGTATATGTACTTGTATGCAAGTGCACAAATATGTATGTAACAGAGAATATTTATTTAACAAAGTAATATTACAATACCCATTGCATGTATGGCCTAATGAAAACTAAGATTTTTTTATATTATATTCTTTTGACTTAATGTGTTTTCCCTATAGATGTTTTTCTACCTACACCGGATAGTTTGCTTGTGAACCTATATGAAAGTAAAGAGGTGAGATTGATTTATTTTTAAGAAATATTAAAATATATCTGTTATTTCAACTTTTTACTAAAATATTTAACATTTACTTGGGACGTTAACATTTCAGTAGACAATGTAGGTGGAATCTCTGTTGACTCCTCAGTTTAGAGTTCCTAAAATTTAGTGGCACATAGTATACTCTGGGATGTTTTAAAGAAGAATATTGCCTTGCCTTCTCAGTAATTCAGCTTTTAATCTTTGTTTTCCCAGCTTATAAAAGACTTACTGAATGCATTACCAAATATGTTCACCAATACAAGAGAAACGCACAGTGCCCTTGGTCCTGCGCTTCAGGCTGCCTTTAAATTAATGTCTCCAACAGGTGGCCGTGTGTCTGTATTTCAGACACAGTTACCTTCTTTGGGTGCAGGGCTCCTTCAGTCCAGAGAGGATCCTAATCAGAGATCCAGCACAAAGGTATCTGATGTCCCATTTCTGTGTCATGTTCATAATGTTGTTTTCTACCTCTAGAGATTGTGTGATTATTTGTTCTACTTTTCTACTTCATTAGTAACAAAAAAAATATTTTTTAAGGGAGTTTAACGAGAATTATTTTGTTTTTTATGTTGCAGTGTGTTGTCTTTATTTGTTTGCAAGTCGTAGAAATTTAGGAATCACTTACTGTGACCCTTTCATTTTATAGATGAGGAAAGAGAGTAAACTGTTTTGCCAAAGGTTAAATAACTATTTAATGGTAAAGGTGTGAGTTCTTTTTAATTATAAAGGTAATACAAATCATTGTATAAAACTTGAAAAGTGGAAACAAGTATACATCATTAATATCACTATCAAGGTAACAGCATTTAGTTATACAAACACAAATAGGCATAATTGAGCATCATACATACACGTATATAGTATATTTTTAACTGACTTTTTTCATTAGAGAGTATATTAGGAGTATTTTTTGAGGCCCCTAAAAATTCTCTTAAGTATTTTTTAGTAAATGTGGAAGTACTCAATTTAATTAATTGCCTCCTAGATATTGAAAAGTTGTTTCCAGTATTTTAACTATTTTTTAAAAAAGATTATGAGGCTGAATATTACATAAAGATTTTATCAGAGTACTTTAATCCCTTTTGAATAATTAACTAGAACAATCATTTTTGTTCTGTACATAAGTTTTGTCTGGCTTCAACTTATATATGAGAAAATGCCATTAAATCGTTTTAATTGTGTCAAGTATTTAGCCATATATTCAGTTTTTCCTTTGGATACAAATATTTATATAAATTAGAAGTAAAATTATTGGGTCAAAGAGCATAAACTTCATTTAAGTTATTTAATGTATTTTACTTACTGAGCTTTTTATCAACCTGTGCTCTTAAGGCCTCTCTTCTTCTAGCCAATATTAAGTATTGTTGCTTCTTTATTCTTTACGAATTTGCTAGAGAAAAGTAGCACCATATTTTACTTTTTTACAAAAATTGTATTTTTAAATTACTTTTGAAAAAGAAGCTAGTTTTTAAAATGAATTGGGGCAAATATATTTTTTAAACTCACCAAAAAGCACAGCTGGCATTGAGTTCTTAAATCCATTGCAGCTCATTATAGACTGCTGAAGGTTTTGAACAAAGGTGTTACATATTTACTAAATCTTTTTATAGCTTTGGTTTGTTTTTCACATTTAACTTTCAGGAATATTCTCTATCTGGGACTCAAAAGCTGAAATATATGTTGCAATGTACATATTTCTTCACATCTGAGTAACCTCTAATATAATAACCATGCACTGTAGTTGAGAGGATTGAAACATTTTACAGTATAGCATAGTGATTAAGAACCTGGAGTCTGGCTCTGCATTTTTAACTCTTTCTCCAATGCCACCATCTCAGCTCAAGTGTCCTCATACCAAGGGGAAAAACCTTTCTTAATCTAGTATAGTCTCCTATTATATAACAGTATATAATAATAGTTAATAGCACTAACTCTGGAGCCAGACTTCTTGGGTTTATATTCCAGCATCCACCACTTAATAACTGTGTAATTGGTCAAGTTACTGAAATCATTTTTTGCCTCAGTTTCCTCATCTGTAAAATTTAGATAATCCTATGAGATATGTTATTATGAGAGTTATATAATTTATATAAATCATATTGAACAATGCTGGCACATAATTTCTTTATAAATGTTAGCAGTTTTGTTTTTTGTTTTTGTTTTTGTTTTTGTTTTTGTTTTTGGTGGAGGGTGGGGGAGTACTGGGAATCAAACCCAGGCCGTGGCCCTGAGAGTGCTGAAGCCCAGCCACTACACCACCAGGGAACCCCCAGAAGTTGTTGTTCTTAAAGAAAATCTGTGCCAACTGCCTGGACATTAAAAAAAACAAACCTGCCTTAGTTTGTTAGGGGTGAAAGGATATCCTTTTAGAGTAAGAGAAACAGAAATATGTACATGATTCAAGGTTCTGGCTCTTACCTTATGACCTGTTGACTTAGGTTGTACAACATCTTGGCCCTGCAACTGATTTTTATAAGAAACTCGCTTTAGATTGCTCAGGGCAGCAGACTGCAGTGGATCTGTTCCTTCTAAGTTCACAGTATTCTGATCTTTCTTCTTTAGGTAAGGAGATGTCATTATGTTTATCTGTTTACATAAATGTTTTCAGCCTATAAATTAAATCTGAACTCTTCAGTAAGATGATATCTATGAAAATTACCAGTAAACATTTTAAGCACATTATATATATATTTATATATATATATATATATATATATATTTATATTTATATATATATATATATATATATATATGTATAAAATGTTGTTGCTATTTTTAAAGTACAGTTCCCTTTCCATTCTGCTCAACAATAAACTTTATATATTTTTTAAATGTTTGTGTTTTCTCAGATTTATACAGTACCCTTATTTTGACTACTTAGGTTATCTCGTTATGATTTAGATGTCTTCAAATATAGAATCTGTACTACTGTTGGACACATAGGATATTACTGTTTCTATAGCTAATACATTTTGTATTTCTCTCTAAAGCTTGCATGTCCAAGTATTCAGCAGGGTGCATCTACTATTATCCATCTTTCCACTACACTCATAATCCTTCACAAGCAGAAAAGTTACAAAAAGACCTAAAACGTTATCTCACAAGAAAAATTGGATTTGAAGCTGTTATGAGAATAAGAT
The DNA here is from genome assembly GCA_004026885.1 of Lyroderma lyra. Lineage (NCBI taxonomy): Eukaryota > Metazoa > Chordata > Mammalia > Chiroptera > Megadermatidae > Lyroderma > Lyroderma lyra. The sequence goes on from PVJL010002097.1 coordinate 95,084, forward strand.
GTACTAAAGGTATGAAATTATAAATATTATACTCCATAATTAATAAGCATTCATATATTGACTGCCTATGACTACCTATAAAGGCTCTTCATCATAAAGAACTTTATGCTTGATCCAGTTAGTTGTACCTGTTTTAAATATATGTAGTTATTTAATAATCAGTTTTTAAAGTAATTTGAATAAGTGGGCAAAAGTAATGTTTTGCTTTTATTAGGAAGAAACTAAGAGAAAACTCATATTGGAGGTGATTTTAGAAGGAAAATTAGAGGAATGGGGAATATCTTAATGTGAAAATGGTCCAATTAATAATCTTTGCTTCAAAATCACTCAAATAGTCTTCAATTTAAATTACCTCAGTTTTATGTAAGTGTTTGCTGGAGAGATTCCAATCTGTTATTTTAATTCTTAAATGAGTTTTACAGTCACCCGCATTTATTCACTTTTATATGTTAGATCTTTTACATAATCTGCATTAGCTCTTTTGAATCGGTATTTTAGAACTTCTACCAACACTCCAATCCTACTTTTCAGTTATCCCTTTTATTCAGACTGAAAGATATTTTTCAGCCATAGCTGAGGTGAAGATACTCCAATTACTCCATCTTTTATAACAAATGCTCTCTTCTTTAGGTCTTTCAATGCACACCTTTCATGGAAACTTCTTTGTTCGGTCCACTGATTTGTTATCCCTTGCCAACATCAGTCCTGATGCTGGATTTGCAGTACAGCTGTCAATTGAAGAAAGTTTGACAGATACTTCTTTAGTGTGCTTTCAGACAGCCCTATTGTATACATCAAGCAAAGGTAATGTTTACTAACCAATGTCACCCCAATAAAGTTCACAATTAAAGAAAAAGGGAGAGACGAACCTGCAGCAATAATTTTCCCCTCCTTTCACATGCTGTGGGGAAGGGGGAAGAAGAATGAGCATCCAGCGGGAAGTAATGGGATCTGCGTCAGTTAACCAAATATATGTTCTTTTCTGTTTTTTTAACTCATTTTTGAATCGTAAATATTTTTTTGACTTGTGGAAGATTTGTATTCCCAGGATCATATGTATCTGGTAAACAACCCATGCTAAATCCTGCTGTGCCATTTTTAGCATTATTTCTTGTCCCATAAAATAAAAAATTCTACGTAGCACCTATCGTCTACATTTGTTAATTGAAAGTCAGTATGTTTTCTGGCATTTTACTGTGTTGGATATGATTTAGAATGAGTGATACTAAAATAAAAGCCAGAACGTAATATTTAGCTATATTCTAATTATAGTATGCATTCGTAGTGTATCTTCAGATTTGGAGAGTATTTAACTTTCTTTAAAGCATCGTTATTGTAAAACTTAGTTTTCACATTTCAGTATCCTATTGGTGATTTAATCTAGTCAGAACAGTACCTTGAACAGTATTTTGACCTGTTTCTTCCCTTCTTGATCTAATGTATTTTGCAATGACATTTGTTCATCACTTCGTTTAGGTGAGCGGAGAATTAGAGTGCACACACTTTGTTTGCCAGTGGTGACTTCACTGGCCGATGTATATGCAGGAGTAGATGTACAAGCCGCCGTCTGCCTTCTGGCAAACATGGGTGAGTAAAAAAGTGAAGGAATAGGTGAAATGCACTTTTGTATCCTAAAAACTGAAAACTGAGCATATTTTTAACCTAGAAATCCCATATTTAAAAAGTATAAGTTTTGCATTTTCATTTACAGTAGTGTGTATTGGACTCTTCTTACACACTACAGAGGGGCAGCACAAGGAGATACGAGTATTTTGAGGGTGATGGTACTGGTGTGTATCCTAATTGTGGTAGTGATTATATAGTTATACATTTCACATATAACCACTGTAAAACGATACTCAAGAAAGTAAATTTTACTGCATGTTAGTTTTTAAAAATCTTTTGGGTATTAATATAGCACTCAGTGTTTTGCTTTTGATGAATTTATAATTTGTTTGTTTATTCATTTATTTATGAATTTATCTTTTAGATGATGAATTTAGATGTGAAATGAACCTTGTTATTTCCCATGAATATAATTTTATTTTTAATACTTGGGTATATGTGTAGGTTATCTCTATTTTAATAAAATACATAAATACATATGTGGAGGAAAGTATAAGTTTCACACTGTTAATATCTAGCTCTTCAGCGTCTGCATGAGGCCCTATGTTCAGTTTGCTCTCATTTTGTTGACCTGGGAATGTTTTGACAAAGATTATAGAGGATCACAGGGGATAGCTCAGATTGCAGAACTTACTCTTTTTTTTTTTTGTCAATTCTTTCTTTTTTATTGGAACTTACATTATTTATAAATGATGGTTTATACTTGTGACTTCTATTTTGAGTAATAGAAACATCCCCAGAGCTTTCTCAGAAGTAATGATAAACGTCTCTAATACCAATAGTGGTTAGGTATTTTTTAACTTAAAGAGATTAAAACAAAAAGGTCCAAAACAATGTAAATTCGTTCTCATTGTCACATATATTCAGATTTAGTTCAGAAAGAAAAATGCGTAATGAATAGATACTTTTAAAATGAAGGAGCCGGTGAAATGTATTTTTCTGTTGTGGAAATGGGATTTTTGTTCGTTTCTGAAATACTGCATGTATATTCTACCTCTTAGAACATTCGTTGGAATTTAATGGCTGAACTAAATACCTTTTCATTTTGATTACTTTCTAGCTGTGGATCGATCTGTGTCATCAAGTCTGTCAGATGCAAGAGATGCCTTAGTGAATGCAGTAGTGGATTCATTGTCTGCATATGGCTCAACTGTCTCAAATTTGCAGCACTCCGCATTGATAGCACCCAGCTCCCTCAAGCTGTTTCCTCTCTATGTTTTGGCTCTTCTCAAACAGGTAAGTCTCTTTACACTGTTACATTTAATAAAGTTTTGAAATTCTTGATACATAGAGGAAGAAATGAAATTAGGGTTTTTTTGGTTTTTAAAAATTATTAACTAGAGGATTATGCAGTTTAGCATTGAAAAAGTTTTGAAGAACAGGAAAGATCAGTGGGAAATGAAGGTATACACATACATGCTGACTCTTGTAAAACCATGTGTGTGCCCTCACTTAATATGGGGAAGCAGCTAGAAAAATGATGTCCTGGTAGCATGCTTCTGAAAACAGACTCTAGGGAAAGGATATATAATAATATACACTGAACAGCTTTCCATGTCTCAGGCACCGTATAGGTGTTACATCGTCTTTAACTAACCCTTGTAGCAACCTACAGGTGATTATTTCCCAGTTTTTCTTAGGATGACAGTATAGCTTAGAGAAACTAAGTAACTTGCTCACATACCTATCAATTAAATGTCAGAGCTAAGAAATGAATGCAAGTCTGTCTGAATTGAAGCCCATGCTTTTTCCATGATGATGGTATTTGTTTTAATATTTGTTTACTGTATTAATGTTTTACTTGATAAATATGTATTTTTTTTTATGTAGAAAGCCTTTAGAACCGGTACAAGCACACGCCTTGATGATCGTGTGTATGCCATGTGTCAGATCAAGTGTCAGCCACTTGTTCATCTAATGAAAATGATTCATCCCAACTTATACAGGGTAGACAGATTGACAGATGAGGTATGATTTCTTTTAGTGCATTTCAAATTTTAAAATTTAAATACATTTGAATGTCTTGATTCTGTAGTTAAGTTGGCAATATATTTATTAACAATTTTTAAATTCATTTTTTTCTGTGGTATAAACACATTAAATAAGGACACTGACTGTGGATTTGGTTGGACAATAGGACTGTCAGCTCCTATATATGGTTTTGGAGTTTTCAAAAATAGTTTCATGGAAAGTAAATTGTCTTGTGGGTTTGGTTACAATATTTATTACAAAGTTAAGTTGTAGAGTGGACATTTCCATTTATATTTTATAGATATTGACTGTTTCTGATATGATCAAAGTTCAATTTTGACTATCCAACAGTATTTTTAATATGCATAAATGTAGTGTGTGTTTTATTCCTTGTGTTAAAACTCTACCTTTTGGAATCTTCTCTGTATTAGCTTCTGGAGAGGAATGTAAAAAAAATAGCTTGCTTTGCAGCAGATTTAATAATCATACTTTTCATGTATCCTGATCTCAAAAGAGAAGGAAACGGAAAGATTGTTTTACATATTTGTGTTTATCTTTTTAATTTGAATACATTTGAGTGTCTCGATTCTACCGTGAAGGTGGTAATCTATTATCAATAATTTTTTGCTTTGTACAAAATTCTTATGTCATTTTTCAGTAGATCAATCAAAAATTATTCTGGCCACCCTATACTGTAAATATAGCTTATTAAAAACACTAGATTGTGAATCTAGTAATAGAAACCAAGATTACTTATTTACCAAGAAAGTATGCAAGAACTGCTAATTCTAGTGGCCATTAGCTTCCAAACTATGATGATAGCAATGTAAGCTCATTCGCATTTCATCTTTTTTTTTTTCAGGGTGCAATACATGTTAATGACAGGGTCGTACCTCAGCCACCTCTTCAAAAATTGTCTGCAGAGAAGCTGACAAGAGAAGGTGCTTTCCTTATGGACTGTGGCTCTGTAAGCAACCCCTACTGATAAAGCCTAACATCATTCCAGCAAAAAGAGAAACACAGGGTCCAGCTCTGTTACCACAAATCAGGCCGTGGAAGGTAGATTAGGACCTAAGAGGCAGTACTTTGGTAACTGGCCCAAGAGTTCAATCTGTTTTAGACTTTTCTAGTTAGACATGATTTTATTATCATAGATTAATAAATTTTATCATCATGGATGATATATGTTTGATAAAGAGGAGATAAATTCCTGTCTTCAAGGAGTTTACCATCTAAAATTAAGAAATTCAAAGGGACCTCAAGAGTTTATCTAGTTCAACTTATATCCATTGGCAGAAATGACATTAATAATTAGGAGTTCAGGAGAAGTCTGGGCAGGGTGGTGATGAGGGGTGTGAGAATCGTCAAGATGGCTTCATAAAAGATACCTTACGAGGAAGAAAAGGAGCTTACTTTTATGTTTGCTCCTACTTTATTTGAAATAGTATATTCTGCCTCTTTTATGCTTGATAATTTTGAAAAAAATAAGATACATTGGGTTTCTGAGTAAGGAGTTTTAATATCTTGGTTTTTGTTTTTAGGCTTTATACATTTGGGTTGGAAAAAGTTGTGACAATAACTTCATAGAGGATGTGCTTGGGTATCCTAATTTTGCATCAATACCACAGAAAATGGTCAGTGAGTTTCATACAACTTTAACTTTTTGTGTGCTTGTTTGTTTTATAATTTTTATTGAGATAAAATTCACGTAAAATTGGCAGTTTTAACCGTTTTTAAGTATATAATTCATTACTTTTTGGTATATTCGTAATGTTGCACAACCATCACCAGTATCTAATTTCAGAGCACTTCTGTCACCCCAAAAAGAAACTCATATTGCCCAATTCTCCCCTCCTTCTTTCCCTTGGCAACCACTATGGTCCTTTCTCTATCTATGGATTTACTTGTTCTGGACATTTCATGTAAATGGAATCACACAATATGCTGTCTGATGTGTTTGGCTTCTTGCACTTCTCACAATGTTTTCAGGGTTCATCCATGCTGTAGCATGTATCAGTATTTCGTTCTTTTCAATGACTAAATAATAGTCCATTGTTTGCATGTATATTTTGTTTATCCAGTCATCCATTTGTAGACATTGGAGTTATTTCCACTTTGGGGCTATTATGAACAGTGCTACCATGAACCATTCGTGTAAAAGTGTTTGTGTGAATATGTTTTCAGTTTGCTTGGATATGTAATCTAGGGTTGGAATTGCTGGGTTATATGGCTATCCTTTCTCCTGAAATTATTATCAGTGTGATTCTTATCACATTCTGTTGTTTGAATTACTCAACAAATGAGGATAATAAGGAAGAGTTTTAAAAAGAATAACAGCAAAGGTTAAAGCATATGAAAAATAAGTTTTACTAATAAAATAGTAGACTTTATGTCGTGTGTATGTGTGTGTGTGGGGGGGGGGGTTCTGACTGTGAATTGAGCCTGGGCTGTGGTGGTGAGAGTGTCGAATCCTAGCCATTAGGCCAACAGAGAACCCCCAGTAGGCTTTATTTTAAAGCTCTAGTTATTTAAACACTATGATATTGCCATAATAAACATATTAGTGGAATAGACTAGAATTCAGAAATGGATCTAATTCCTAAAAAATAGAACATGGTAAAGATTACATTTCAAATTACTATGAGAAAAATGGAATTAGAAAGAGAATACTTATTATATTAAAATAAGTCAGTGATGAAAAAGATTAATAAATCTGAGGCATAAAAATAAAATATTTCTATCTGGTAAAATAAATAAAGCCAAAAGACAAACAACAAAATTGGAAAATTACCTATAACTCAAATGACTGTACAAGGGCTAATTTCTCTAGTATATAAATTTATTTTACAAACATTTAAGAAGAAGAAACTCTTGTCCTCTCAAAACAAAAGGAAAATAAAATGGGTAATGGATTTGAACAGCCAATTCATAGGGAGAAAATACAGTAGTGGCTATATGAAATAATGTTCAGCCTCATTCATAATTAAGAAAACAAAATAACAGCATAGCATTTATTTCATTTTCTAGATTAGCAAAGATATTTACATTTAATAATAGGCAATAATGCAGAGGATATATAGATCAACAGGCCTATCAAAACTATTGATTAAAGTGTACATTTATACAATCTTTTGGAGGGCCATTTGACAATATTTGTTAAAATTAAAAATCATAAAACGTATCACCCCAATAAGTCTAACAATAAAAAATAAATTAAAAAAAATTTTTAATAAATAAAGGACCATTCACTCAACAAAAAAAATTAAAATCATATAGTTTGTGACAGTAAATTTTTCTACTCCAAAGAATGTTCCCCATAGATTTATTCATAAAATTATGTTTTTGTACACACATGCTTTTAGCATTAGATATCTATGTAGTTGTTACAAATAAGTCTTGAAGACAGACAAGTATGCATAATATTCATTTGTATTTTTTAAATGTATATATAATACGAGTAGCTGTATATACTTTGAAAATATCTGAAAAACTCATATTAAAGTAGAAATGTTTTTGTTCTTTTTAAATATTGACATAAATTCCAAATATAATTAGTACATACTTTTCTATTTAAAGTTTTTACATACTATATACTTGGACTTATTTAGATACTATTAAGTTGGCTTTAGGAAAAACTCTGTGTGTTTGTGTGTGTGTGTGTGTGTTCATATAACTCATATATTTAAGAATAGACTTTCTGGGTCTTTTAAAAATAATCTGGCATATAGGTTTTAAATATACTTACACATCCACACTGTTCTTTAAAATTCCTTTCTCTTAAAATTTAAGGACTAAAGGAAATACAGCTTTTGTGAGATTGGCTATTATTAGAATAGGGGATATAATGTATAATTGTTAAATGAATTTGGAACTTAGTAATAATCCCCTTCATTTGAATATTTCCTTTAGAAGAAACATAAAAATTTACCACAATACCAGTGACATGCTAATCATTATGTATGTTTTATTGACTTACCCCCCCAAAATGTAACAAGGTAAAATATCAATGAAATACTTACATTAAACACGTTTTGTTAACTTATCCAGAAAAATATGGACAGATTTGCCAACAATTTATTTTTATTTATTATTTTTTTTGGTGGTTCCCTGGCTGGGAATTGAACCCAGTCCATGGGGTTGAGAGCGCCAAAGCCTAGCCACTACACCACCAGGGAACTCCTTTAAATTTTATTTGTTTGGTTGCTGTTGGCAGTTGGTTGGTGGTAGTGGTTATCATGGTTTACTTCCAATAGTACTAAAGTCTATGAGAAAAGAAATAATTTCCTAATTATATTTCCTTTACCAGACACATCTTCCAGAGCTAGATACACTTTCATCAGAAAGAACCAGATCCTTTATAACTTGGCTTAGAGACAGTAGACCATTAAGCCCAATTCTTCATGTCGTAAAGTAAGTACTTCTGTAACTTAATTGTAAATTGTATATCTTGTCCAATCTGTGCAACTGCTTGTCTTCAAATTTTAAACAATATTATCACAATACTTTTCAGTGGTAGAATGCTGTTACTTGAATGATATCTCCTATGTTCCATTTACTAAAAGTCCTCATGTGTTACATATTTTTAAATGTATAATTATTCTTGTTAATAGTAAGAATTTTTAGGTAAATGTCCTTTTCTCTTTTTTTCAGAGATGAGAGTCCTGCCAAAACAGAATTTTTTCAACATTTAATTGAAGACCGGACAGAAGCTGCGTTCTCTTACTATGAATTTTTGCTTCACATTCAGCAGCAGATTTGTAAGTGAAGTGGAATAAAATCAGTAAGAAGAAAAAGGTCCATAACCTAGGTAAAACATAATTTGTCAGAGAAGCACATGGGAAATTTGAAATGAAGGCATTTGTTGTTACAAGACACAACACATAGCATAGCACCCTGTCTGAAGCTTTGGCAGAAGTAAAAAGGAAGAAAGAACTTGACAGATTTCCTTCAGTCTAAATTAACGGTAGTGATGATGCTGTTGCGTTAGGTATGTTTTGAATTGGTTTCTACACATTTCCAGTAGTACAGCAGTACAGTGCTCTGTTCATTGCAAGCCAGCAACTTCATGTAGCGAATGTGGAATGGTATGTCATGATGTACAATTAGACAGATTCTTTTTCTTATAATTAATACGACATTTCTGGACTTGAACTCTGACAAGAGATGCCAAAAGGCAGTGAGTACCATGTTATTTATATGAATTACTTTTTAACAAGGAATGATTCGTATTCATTAAATGAATTCAATATTTTCCCTGTAAAAACAATAGAGTTTCAGTACATGGACTATAGAAAAAATATATATATAATGTACATAAATGTTACATTTGTAAAGAAAATGTAAAAATGTAACTACAGGAGGTGAATTGCTAAAAGTGTGCAGCATTGTTGGGTGACAACTCTTTTTGTCGCAGTTAGAGAATGACATGACTAATGTGTTATGAATTGAGTCCACAGAAGAAACACAAAACACTTTGTAATTCTGTTAAATCTTTTATGTGGATTTATTTATGATCAGCCTACTAATTAAAAATATTTTGCTTGACAATATGGTTCGGTGTTATTTTTGTGAGGCAGGAATCGATGGATTTTTGTTTTGTGTTTTTTGTGTGTTTTGTTTTGTTTTGTTTTATACGTACAGGTTATACTGAATTTACTACTTGGGGAAATGCAATGATATTGAATCAGTAAGTTTTCATGAGTGTGTGGGAATTACCAATACTAAGTACGTATTCTCTTTGTATTCTGAAAACAAATGGTATCTTTCAAATACATAAGAATATTGACTAAGTATAATCTTAGTGTGTCTTTCTCATTAAATTAGGCATTTTTTCTGCACATTGATAGCAAGAAATTTTTCAAAACATGTGATTATCCTATTTAATTGACTTTAAGAGTACCATCTTGAATTTTGAAAGAGATTTTATTCTAATGAAAAGAATCTCATTTACTAACAGCTTATTTACTGTAAAAACTGAATGATCCATTAGGTTGTGGGATGGAATTTTATATACCATGAAAGTCCCATCGATGAACTTCGGAAAGAAAAATGCTTTTGATGTATGTGGTGAGTGATTTTTAGTCGTTCTGTGCTTTGTGGATCTCTTTTCTTTGGATAAAAATAAAAGTACTCTCTTTCATTTCCTGATGGAAATGAGAGGTTAAGTGACTCACCCTAAATGACATTACTAATTAGAGACATGCTAAGAGTAAAAGCCAGTGTTCTCCCCACCCACCGCCTACTCCCACCCCACCCCCACCCCGGGACTGTACTTGTCCCTATACCATGCTGCCTCTGTAAGGAGGGAATCTTACTGAACATTAGGAGAAACTACAGCACTCCAAGGGCAACTAAATACTGTAACTTTCCATGAATAGTATGTTTCTACTGAAACAAAGACAGAAGTTGTTTGTCTTGATTTTGTTTTTCATTCAAAAATTATTTACAAGCACTTAATACTTGCCAGATATTGTTAATGTACGTCAGCTGTGATGAATGCTGTGAAGAAAAAGAAAGCGGAATAAGGGAATCAAGATTGCCATTCTTTATAGTAACGAGAGAAGGCCCTCTAAAAAGGTGACAGTTGAACAGAGACTACACTCGTGGGTAGCTGGAAGGAGAGCTGTCCCAGTAGGGGGACTCCATGGTAGGTGAATATGGAAGTCACCTCCTGACTGCTCTTGCTCTTGTGTTTTCTCCATAAAAGAAGCGGAGGTGATCCACTGAGAACAGGGAAAGAGTGAGAGAGGTGTCATGAAATAGTCCCCTAGGAGAGGGAGGTCCTGCATTGACTAGTGACATGGATTGGATTGTCAAGCAGCACTGACATGAGTCATGAACTTAAAAGTGAAACCAGTTAGCACAGCTGTGTTTCTTTCTCCAGCCACATTCAGCTGCTGGGTGGAAAGGTGAGTTTAAGCAGGGTTGGTACCAGAACAGAGGAGCAAGGGAGTTAAGGGTATATACAGGGCAGTGCTCATTTACGTGGAAGGGGCACAAAATGGGTGATGGATAAAGTAATGGGTTTAGTAGTTTGGAGGTCCTCTTGAGGTATCAGAGTATGAGTACCAGAGGGAATGAGCTGGAAAGACAAAGTGGAGGTCAGGATATGATGGGATCGTCGAAATTGAGATTTGGGGCAAACTTAGATACTGGTAATGACAAGATACAGGGTATGGGAGTGGGAGGTGGAGGTGGTGGTATAAAAGATGACTGGAGGTGAGAAGGTCAGAACTTAGAATTAGGGTTTTAGATGGATCATTTATTTTATTTGATTATTAAAATTGCCAAGAAAAAACTGGAGTAGCAGTGGAGACATAGGGACTGTACATAAGGAGTGGCAGGGGATGTGCTGCGGTCTGATGGATGGCATGAGTTAAGAGGACCTGAGTGGGGACAGGCAAGGAGAAAATAGTCTGGATGTCTACAAACGAGGAGCAGAGGAATCCTAGCCTGTCTGGGGTCTGAGATCACGGTTTGCAAGGGAGGTAGTGTTCCCAGAAGAAAGCTAAGGTTTCCGTTAGAGCAAGCTTGTCCATTCCATGGCCCAACACAAATTCGTGAACTTTCTTAAAACATTACAAAAATATGACGGACCTTTTTTTCTTTTTTAGCTCATCAGCTATCGTTAGTGTTAGTGTGTTTTATGTGTGGCCCAAGACAGTTATTCCAGTGTGGCCCAAGGGAGCCAGAAGGTTGGACATCCCTGACTTAAGAGTCTGTGGAGACTGCCTTCGGCTGGCATGTGGGCACGGTGAGATTAATTCTGATGGGTGATGGATAATCAATCTCATCGCCTCCTTATGGAACAGGTCTCAGCCATTTATTTTCTGAGGCACAGAGTGATGAGGAAGGGGCATGCGATGAGCACTTTTGATTAATTGAAATTGTCATTAAAGTCAGTGGTTCCTAATGTCTGTGGTGTAGATGGGATGATCATCTCCTGGGTGAGCTTTTTGATACACATGTATTCCTCCTCATGTGAAAACCTAATACAATATTAGTAAAGTGTTACATTAAGAAAACCATGAGTCTTTCTATTCCAAGTAACTTTTGAAGATACTAAAAATACTTTTAAAGTCCAAAAGGAAAAAAAAAAAAGACTAAAACGATGAAAACAACACTGCAAACATTATCCAGGTGGAATCACTAATAACTGAAAATGAAGGGAAGAAAACACACTTAAGCTTTAGCACATGAGACAGACCTGAAAAATAAAAATGGAGGTAGGTATTTTATGATTCACTCATCTTGTCTCTGCATTCAGAGGCAGATTATGTATCGGTCAGAAATTAGGTATCCTCTCTGCTCTCTTACAATCCCTATGAGGAATAGCACTTAACATGAAACAAGTCGGCAGGCCATGTACGTGTGTACGGCTGGAGAGGAGAAGGTAGCTGGGTCTGTGGGATGCGAGAGGCTTTGCCTTGTGACGGGTCATGAGCTGATCCAAAAATGAAAGCCCTTTCTTTTCATCACTAAAAAGGGAAAACTCAGTTCAGTCTACTTTTCATTTCTTCTTTCTTTATGCTCACACTACTACCACACTCAACACTTATGACACCAGATATGTGGGGGCTTCCCCACACCAAGCTATTCTCTGACACCAGCAGGGTGTCTTACAGTTCAACTCAATTCTGACACTCCCCTGCGATAGCATCAGATCCCAAAGGTTAAGGGCTCAGTCCCACAAGACTGCCCTCCCCCATCCCGCCTTCAGACACCACTTGGAAGCTCAGATGCTTCTGAGGCTGTATCAGAGGTTTCGAGGACCCCCAGCTCAGGTTTGATTAATTTGCTAGAGCGGCTCACAGAACTCAGGGAAACACTGACTGACTTTCACCAGTTAATTAAAGAACATGATGAAAGATACAGATGAACAACCAGATGAAGAAATGTGTAGGACGAGGTCCCAAGTGCAGGACTTCTGTCCCCATGGAGATGCACTGTGTCACTCCCCCAGTGTGGGTGTGTTCACCAGCCTGGGAGCTCCCCAAACCCTGTTGTACCTTGGGGATTTTATGGAGCTTCCTACGTAGTCTGATCAGCTATTAACTCCATTTCCATCCCCCCTCTCTCCCTCTCTGAAAGACGGGGTGGAGTTGTTGAGCTGAAAATTCCATCTCATCATGGCTTGGTTTTTCTGGTGACCAGCCCCCAGCCAGAAGCCATCCAGGAGCCCACCCAGAGTCACCTCATTAGAACAAGAGATGCTCCTAGTGCTCTTATCACTTAGAAATGTGCAAGGGTTTTAGCGCCCTGTGTCAGGGACAGGGTCCACACCAGATACTAGAATAAGAAGTGTTCCTCGTGTCCTTGTAACTTAGGAAATTCCAAGGTTTTTAGGAGCTTTGTGCCAGGGACTGGGGCAGAGACCAATACATATTTTTTCTGTTATCTCAAAGGTACCGTTAGTAAATAATGCACAATTCTATAGATTTTCCTTTTATTTAGGGGGCCAAAAAGCATTACTCATAACCCACTACATGAGTTGTTAAAGTAACAAAAATTTGTATTCACAAATGAAAATTAGTGTTTTATTAGAGTTTACTTGAGATTGCATTTCTATTAAGAGACCTAGTTTCTGTACGAGGTTTGTTATTTTGCAAAATCTCCCCAAAATGCATATACAGATACTGTCCCACAGGTAGTCTGTCAGACAAATATCAGTACTCAAGCACTTCTTATAAATGGATCGTCACTGTTGGAAGATGTTCATGGTTTTTGCCACTATTTTTGCTTTTCAGGTACTTATTATTTTAGCTTGATCAAGCCATTTAGATTGTTGTAGATAATTTGATAAGTGTGTAGTAATGAAAACATGCTTATTTTTACACTTTCATTTCCTAGTTTTCTACAACTAGATTTTTAAGTATATTTTGGTAGAAATAAATTAACTATAATTGCTAAAACAGAATTATAGACCTCTATAGGGTTTTGGAGCACAGCCATATCCTCTTCTGCAAAAAACTTACCTCTTTTTGAGAATAGCTCTTAGATTGCTACTAAATTGTCCACTCCAATCTACCAAGTGCCCTTGTGATCTGAGCTGACCAGTGTTAACTGAACAATGAAGTTCAGCAAGTCCCCACAGTGTACTTATACAAAGATAGTACAATAGACTCTCCAAAGCAACCAGCAAAATGTCTTTGCCGGTTGATTGAGATTTTGCTGGTTGCTTGAGAGTGCCAGTTGCTTGAGTTCCAGTTAACACAGAGTCTACTTACATTTATCTGGCATGTACCACTCCCCATGGGTGCCAGTTAACTGAGAGTCTACTGTATATGAGATAGGGTCAGCCGGCTGTGAGGTAAGCTGCCTGGGCAGGTGGCTCAGACGCATGGCAGCTGCTCTTGCAGCATTGCCACCTTTCCCTCAAGTCAAATTTGTGACCTCGTGAGGTAGTTCCCTGTCATGAGTCAACTGAGGAAGAAGAAAACAAAACCTGCTTTTAAGAGAAAATGCTGGCACCAACTGCACTGCAATAGTATTAGTCTAGTGGTAAAGGAAAACATTCTTCGTGGGTCAAGTCATATATTTGTCAAGACTAGGAGATGACCAAGAGGTGTAGATCTATACAACTTCATTTCATCTCTAACTTATAATAATTTAAAATTGATTCAGCAAACTCACCAAATGCTTATTATATGCCAGGCATGTTGGGTGGACACGAAGACAAAAAGTAGCTGGTCTGATAGATACGTGGGAAGTCCTCCTGAAGATGCGTGATGGTAACTGTTGCTGTACCATCCTACCGGATGAAGTATACTCGTATGCTTGGAGTTCGCAACCAACTGTTTTCTCCCATAGCCAGGACACCCAGGTCTGAGAATCAAGATTGGAAGTGAGAGCGTTCTGTTAGGTGATGGTTCCAGAGCAGTGAACTAAACAGACAAGGTCCCTTCCATCATGGAGCTTGCAGAGAAAACTAAGGCAGTGTATGGAGGACAGGCAGTGGGTAGGAGTGAGTGTAGTCTCCTCCTCTATCTTTTAGGGACTCACAGGCTATTGTAAGCCCTTTGGGTGTCACTCCAAAATACTTGCAGAGCCTTAGAAGGGCTTTGAAGAGAGGAGTCATGTGGTCTGGCCCTAACAGGAATCCAGCCAGTCTACTGCAGGTAGCTGAAGAGGGGAAGGGTGGCAACAATGTAGTTACTGAACAAATCAGCCCCCTGGCCTGTTTGGATTAAGAGAATGTGAAATGCTGTAATTGACCCCTGGCAGCTTGGATGAATCCTACTTATCATCCTTGTATCACACTACTGGGTTCCATCTGCCAGTATTTTATTTCAGATCTGTTTTATTTACTTTTATAAGTAAGGTTGGTCTGTTACTTGCTTTTATAGTATCTACTTAATTACTTTTGATGTCATCATTTTGCTAGTTTTATTAAACAAGTTGGATAGCCTCATCTGCTTTGGTGCTCTGGAACAATTTATATAAATTAGTTAAAATTTTCGTATACTTGTATAAGATAGGTATTATCTTAAAGTTTTAGTTGAACTGTCCCATTAAGCCTGCGGGCTTACAAATTTTTCCATTAGCCACTGTTTCAATCTGTGACTACTGATCTTTTCAGATTCTCTTTGTTGAGCCAAATTTGGTCTTTATAGTTTTAATGTCATTGATATAAGCAATTATTATTGGAGGCTAGCTTTTTCCATTCTTCCTGTCATGTTTATGCATTCCCTCTTTCTCTTTTCTTGATTGTTCCTGTTTTAAGTTTGTCTGCCTCGGTGCCTTCTGGTTTTATTGAATTACTCTGTTTGAAAATGTGTAGAGGAAGTGTGGCTTGCTTTCTGCATTTACCTTGATCATTTCCTTTTCACTACTTCCTTTAGGTTGTTTTTTTTGGGGGGGGTTGTTTTGGGGGTTTTTGCTGCTGTTTTTCTAGCTTCTTGAATTATAAGCTTAGTTTATTTTTCAAACTTTCCTGTTTTTTAATAAATAACAAATACATTTTCCTGAGTAATGAAGGTTTTAGTATTAAGTGCTTTCATTGCAGTTTTAAAATAGTTCTCAAGTTCCACTTATTTCCTATTTAATCTGTGAATATGTTTAAATTCCAATGGTAATGATGTTTTAACTTTTTGTTAATTTCTAATTTAATGAACATAGCATATGTTAGCACGTTTAAATTTTTGGAGAGGATTTCCTTTGAGGCCTAATATATGGTACTTACATTGTGAATCTTACATTATGTGTTTGAAAGTTGTATGTATTCTCATTTGGGTACAAAGTTATTTACGACTCTGGTTGTTAAAAATGAAGGACCTAGGACCTGGAAGCAGAACAGGGAAAAAGAGTATCCTTCTCTAGTTACTAGCAGAATTCAGAGTAAAGGTCTCCAAGTAAGATACCCGTGGGGACACATCAGCCAGTCTGTCCACTTTATGGGTACAATCCAGTGCTGTTGGCATCTGCAAAGGATAGATGAAAGGCTGCCCAATTCAAATGGTTTTATAAGACCAGATGATGTAAGTATAAACTCTTTCTGTAAATTAACCTTCCTTCCACTCTGACTGAGGCTAGACCCTTTGCCAGTAGCAGACAAGCAGTACCAATATCATCACTGGTCAGCTTACCTGTGAAAAACTGAGCTCTGCGTATGGAAGGTAGTTTGAGGAAGTAAGTGGATAATGCCTTCAAAGGTAGGTTGTAGGAAAGTCAGTGGATGAAATTTGGAGACTACCTTTATTAGAAGTTAAAGCACAAATCTGAACGTTGATATCCTAATTAAGGATATGACACAGCTAGAACAAGGGTAAGTCACGTGAGGCACTGGCCTTGGGCACAAAATTTAAAGGGGCACCAAAAAACTCAGTCATTAAGATAAATACTATTTTAATGTAATACTTTTAAAAATAAAAATTAATGCAAGAAATCCATGATGAACAGAATATCAAAATTTAAATGGAGATGTGACCCTGTACATCCATGATTCACCTCACTTCATCTTACCCTAATCCTAGCTGTGGCTATGGGAAGATCAGTAGTTATGTATGTCAGAAGAGATAGGCAATGTAAGGTCAAGGTTAAAATCTTGGGGTCAGAATTATATAATTCCAGGCTTGCATTCTGACTGTATGACCTTAGGTAAGAGTTACTTTACCTACTAAGATACAGTTTCTTCATCCTTAATAGAGAGCTAATAATATTTATACTACAAGGTTTTTGTAATGACTAAACAAGATAATACAAACTGCCTGACTCACAGAGACAGATCCAGGTTTTATGGAGCCTGAAGTTTATGTAATTTAGGGGATCATCTTTAAGAAAAATATTTTTGGGAGGTGGTTCCCTGGCTGGGAATTGAACCCAGGCTGCAGCGTTGAGAGCACTGAAGCCTAGCCACTACACCACCAGGGAACCCCTAAGAAAGATAATTTTAAAGTTAGGAATATAAAGTTGGCATGGTAATGATAATTATTTAGAATAAGAAAATAACTAATAACAAATTTTTGTAAAGCACAAACCCAGAAAAATAAATTATTTTTTAAAACTGGTTACCCTTACATATCACTGTGATACTTTTTTGGGGGACAATTTCTTGGCTACGTTTCCTTCAATTGCATCTTCATAGGACAACACTTCTGCAGTATTTTCTACAGAGAGAATAAAAAAGATAATTGTCTTTTCACTAGCATGATTGATTTCTTTTATATCATTGATAGTTTAGAGAAGTGTCTCTTAGCTTTACAACTCAATTCTTACAGTTGTCTTTAAATTTGGGAAAACTTCCATCAGGTATTTTTCATATGTGAGCTGTAGTAGTAATAAAAATATTCCACAGATTGGCTTCTGGGTCCATTCATTTCAAACATCATTTCTTTTTCACTACCTGCATACTCTGGTAACTTGGGGGTCACCAAACTACAGTGAGAAAACCTCTGGCTACTGCAAATGGAAAGGGCTTTCTGGGGATACCCTGTCCCCACAGTGGCCCAGCAGCACAGGTCTTTGGGGCACACAACCAACTTCACCACAATGTATGTGAACCTTGGTGAGACAGAAAACTTACCCGTGAGCTAGCTCATAAATACTACTCACACATTGTACATTTGTAATATGCACAGATTGTGCATTTATACAGCCTTTGCACATTTGAATCTCTTTTCAGGGGAAAAAAACAGCTTCATTGAGGTATAATTTACATACCATAAATTTCACTAAAGTGCACAAATGATTTTTAACAAATTTACAGGCTTATGTAACAATGAGGACAATCCATTTTAGAACATTTTCATCACCCCCAAAAGATTTCCTCATGCTCATTTGCTGCACTCCCAATTCCACTTCCAGCCCCAGGCAACACTACTAATCTGCTTTGCACCTCTATAGATTTGCCTTTTCTGGACATCTTATATAAAGGGAACTGCACTCCTTGTTCTCAATGTCCTCTCTCAACTTATTCCGCATTGCTCCTTAGTCACGACGTTTCTGATCCTTGTCCTAGAGCACTTGACATAGCACTTCCTGTCTTTGCATGTTGTTTTCGTTCCTACCAGAGTTCCTGAATTGTTTCTCAGTCACATTTGTTTGCAACTTAAATTAGTACAATTTAATTTACTCATTATTGACTGAGTTTCTAATTTAAAGCAGGTACTGTGCTTGGCACTCTGACACAAAGATTAATAAAGCCATGCACCTGCCCTGCATTTATAATCTAGCTAGAGAGACAGAAATGAGTACAAATAAGCAACATGTGATACGTGCTACAAAATAGGCAGGTACTAAATGCTGTGGAATGGTTTGGAGTAATAATAGGTGCATTCATTGAGGATTTATGGGTCAGCAAAGTTGATTTTTCTTAAGCATCAGGGGTCTTCACTTCCATAAGTCTCTTCCAAGGCACTTGGAAGTAATATTTCTAAAAGTAAGATATTTTAATTGGAATCAGTTAAGGCCACAGTCTCTTTCCTCTGCAAACACCCCTCTGGCACACTCCCCCATGTGTCAGGCCATGGCTATTTTCAAGATCCAGCAAAGAGTAAGTTAGTTGGAGATACATTTGGTTTGGGTTTAGTGGGATATTTTTATGTGGCTTATAGTCATTTCTATGTATTACTAAGTTATTGCTAGCCACGCCCAGTAGAAATGACTTCCAAGAATCCTCTTACTGGACCAACTTACCCAGTGTTGTGAACCAAAAGTGCACGGCCAGAGACTGTATCAGAATATGAGTATGTCCTACACAGCCAAGTTGCCAGAAATATCTGGCTAGTGAAAAAGAAATGACGTTTGAAATGAATGAAATGAATTTCAAATATTATGACACATGTATGAAAACACTTGAAGGAAGTTTTTCCAGTTTCAAGAACAGTCGTAAGAATTGACACATTACCAAGAGTGAGTTATGAAGCTTAGAGATAGTTTTCTAATGTCCATGATATAAAACAAATCAACATGCCAGAGAAAAGACCATTACTTTTTCTATTCTCTATAGAAGGTATTACAAAATTGGTGTCCTGTGAAAAGGCAATTATAGGGAATATAGCCCCAAATCTCATTTTTAAAAAAGTATTACGGGGATGTGTTGTAGGGGCAGATTCTATGCACCCAAATGGATATTTTCTCCTCTTCTTCATTTCCCTCCTAATAAAACACTTTTCTTTCTTTTTTCCCTCCCCCCAGCTCCACTGAGGTATAATTAACAAATAAAAAGTGTATATATTTTGTACAATGTGATGGCTTGATACATACATGAGGGTTGTCCGGAAAGTATCCAGCCATGTAACATGAAAAATAGAGGCATTTTGGCTGGATTTTTTTCCCAGACAGTCCTCGTATACATTGTGAAAGATTAACACATCCATCACCTCACATAGTTATGATTTTTTTGCTTTTTGTATTTTGGGGTTTTTTTCTGGTGTTAAGATCTACTCTCTTCACAAATTTTAAGTATGGATTACAGTATTATTAATAATAGTCATCATACTTTAAATTAGATGCCCCAGAACTTATTCATCTTATAACTGAAAGTTTGTACCTTATGGCCAACCTTTCCACGACTGTACTCTCTAGTTCTGTGATCTGGTCTTTTTTAGATTCTACATTAAAATGAGATCATACGGTATTTTCTTTCTCAGTCTGACTTATTTCACTTAGCATAATGTCTTACTGGTTTGTCCATATTGTCACAAATGGCAGGACTTCCTTCTTTTTATGGCTGAATAATATTCCATTATATATGCATATGAAGGGACCAAAAAAAAAACCCCAGAATTTATTTATAAAAAATTGTGTATTTATTCTTACATGTTTAAACTTCATTCACCTTCAAAGTACTCTCTGTTGGATGCAAGGCACCTATTAAGACATTTTTTCCATGTTTCAAAACAGTTTTTGAACTCATTGATTTTGATGTCTTTTAGTGCTTCAGCCATTTTTTGTTTCACCTCTTCCACATCAGCAAAACATTTCCCCTTGAGGATATTTTTCATCCAGGAAAACAAAAAAAAGTCGCATGGGACAAGATCGGGTGAATAGGAAGGGTAGGGCACAGAAGTCCTGCCATTCTTGGTCAAAAACTGCTGAACACTCAGTGCAGTGCGGGCAGGTGCGTTATGCCACATTGTTTATGTAAATCACTCATCACAAAATGGGCAAACACATTGAGCCTCCAAAAAATATTCACTGAAGCCAAATGCAGCCTCTTACAACAATGCTAGCTGGTACACTGATGTAGATGGGTTTCTAGAACATTCATCTAGGCAAAGGAAGCCTGTACTACAAGGGGCCCACCCTCCAGAAGATAATTCCAGTTTTTTCTGGGTCCTGCCATGTATAATAGCATATAACATAATAATAGAGCATACTCATATATAACATAAAATCAACATATCGTTATATATCACATTTAGCTCTGCACTTCTCTTTCATGATTTATTTTACACTTATTATACCAAACAGCATTTTAAACACTGATATACGAGTATAAACTCCCTAATAAGATAAAGCCAAAAGTATTTATCTCATGAGAAACAAGATACACCATCACTTACAATCTTCAAACATTATTGCACTTCAACTTTCATAATTTGACAATGCATTCATGAAACAATCTGCAGACAACTAGTTTTAACAGACAAAGAATAATTTTAAGCAGACATGATATCCTAAATTGTTTATTAGGTAAGAATTTTACAAACATGACTTACATTAGTGGTAATGGTGGAACTGGAGAGTTGCACCTTTTCCAAGCTGCCTGGGCAGAGCTATCAATAGTATGTGGAACTGTGACCCTTTCCAAGGCCATGGCTCTTGCAGCCTGTGGATGTCAGCTTTTGCATCTCCCTGTGCTTGTGGATTGGTTTGGTGATCCACTGGGTGTCAGGGTTCTGTCTGATAGCTTTATGGAATGGATCAATGAGGATAATCTCAAAGAATCTGTACGTGGAATCCACTAACCCAGTAAGAATTCAGGACTCTCAGAGCCCCACAGTGGAGTCCAGCTCAATCCTGGGCAACAGGCAGATGACTTCGAACAAACTTCAACTGGTTAACATAGGTTGCACGCATAGGAACTGGGCATTTGCAGCCACCACGGCGCACACAAATCTGGTATACGACAAAATCTTGCTTGGTGTGCTCCAGCCTGAGTACTTCATTGGCCAAATGGAGCGGAGGACCCTGTGGAGTGCAGAGAGTTAGCAGGATTGCCACCAGTGCATCCTGAAATGAAATTACATTGGACTATTTCTTCTTCCATTGCTTCTGGATATACTTGTAAGTGCCCATCTTGGCTTACCTGGTGGCTGCTGTGAGATAGAAAGGCCAACACATCTTCTTTATCCACGCATCCTTTGATGGACACTTAGGTTGTTTCTAGACCTTGGCTATTAGAGAAAAGGGAACTTGTACATTGTTGATGGAAATGTAAATTGCTACTGCCATAATGGGAAACACTATGGAGGTTCTTAAAAAATAGATCTACCATAGGTCCAGCAATCCCACTACTCAGTATATATCCAAAGGAATGAAATCAGTATCTCAAAAAGATATCTGTACTCCCACTGTTCGTTACAGAGTATTCACAATAGCCAACATAAAACTCTTGCATTTGGAGCACTAGCTAATGAAAGGACTCAGGTAAAGTAAATTACCTTCCCACATGGATTTAATGCTTAATGTGTCACTATCTGTCCAGTGCAATTGTATTTTGAAATGCAGATGCTAGTTAACACATGACTCTGTCTTTGATGGTGACAAAGCTTTTGCTATGGTAGAAACCTCCATCTTTTTCTTTTTCTTTTTTTTCAATAAAGAAAGGAGATGTCATCAAGAGAGATTTGCTACTTGTTGCACTGTTTGCTAGCTTTGATTCATTAACTCTCTTGCAAATAAAAATATAGGATGCCTGGTTAAATTTAAATTACAGATAAGCAACAAATAATTTAGTGTAAGTATATCCCAAATATTTGATATTTAAAAAAATAAGTGACCTATGCAATATTTGGGACATACACTAAACAAATTATTAGTTTATCTGAAATTCAAATGTAATTTGGCATCCTGTGTTTCATCTAACAACTCTATTGTAAGTAAGCTATGTGAAAAGTTTGGATTAGGTTGCTCTTAAATGGTTTGTGTTTGTTTTTATAAACAAAAAGTCACCAAGACAAAGCATTAGATTTTCCACTTGTTGGGAAGACTAAGTTCTGGTTCCTTAGCTCCTTCAATTAAACGTGCTTCAAAAGAGAAGCTAACTGGGCTCTGGGAGGGCTTGTCCCAACGAGCTCCGGGTGGGTCGGCGTCTGGAGAGCAGCAGCCCTCCGGCAGAGCCGGGCCTGGGGCTGACCATCCGCTCAGCAGCAGCAGAGGCCCGGCCATCGCATCCCCCAGCACAGCTTCCGAGCCAACAGGGCTGGCGCCTCCGCCCATCCGCTTCTCTCCCACTTTCCCGCTCTGTTCCTGGGCCCAACTTCCACAAAGACCCCTTTCCGCTTCCCCTACGCCCTTGCCCCATGGGGTGGGATGGAGAAGGCCGCTCTCAGAGCACCAAGTACCGGAAATTAACAGCGAGTCCCGACCTCAAAAGCTCGCCACGTGCGGAAGGCCAGCTGTCACTCATTCCAGCAGGGTCTTCCGCGGCGGGAGGGGAGGCTGCTCGGCAGCGCGCCGCCCTCGAAACCTGAGGTCTGGAGGTCCGGAGGGTGCTGCGCTCGCGCGCTTTCGCGCTCTCCCCTTTTTTTTTTTCGGTCGGAGGAAAGAAAACGTCCTCGCGCCGGAGTGTGTGCACAGACGAGAAGTGGAAGAGGGACACACCCTCCTCCCGCCCGCCCAGCCCGCGCCGCGCTGGGAGGCGGGCGGCACCGGTAGAGTCGGGGCGCCCGCGGGGAGCACGCTGCAGCGTCTGCGCTGACGGGGCCCGCTGGCCTGTGGGGAGCCCCGCGCCGGAAGGATGATGCTCCTCCGGGGCCCCCAGCTGTGGCTCCCGCGGCGGCTGCCGACCCCTAGCATCCCGGGCAGATCGGGGCCGCTACCACCGACGCCCCAGGTAAGATAACCGGCTTGGGGCCGAGGTTTCAGGCACTGGGGGCGGCAGCTGAAAAGTTTTCAGGGGACACCGGTGGAATGAAAGCCGAGTGGCCGGAAACTTCACTTCGTTTCCGCGCTCCAGAGGACCCGGCAATGGTCAGTGGTCGCGGGACCGCAGACATGGGCCGATGACGGGCCGGGGACGCGGAGGTGCGCGGGCTATCCCCCGTGCCAGGTTGGGGTGCAGGGACCCCAGAGCTGCGGCCGGGAAGCAGCAAAGAACCCCGGGAGGCGGTTTCCCCGCGTCCCAGCCAAGGTCCGGAGTTAAGTTTCTAGGGCCGCTGTGCCGCCGGCTCGGTGGTCGACGCCCGCGGGGCTGAGAGAACGCCGGAGCCGACGGAGTGACTGCCCCGAGTGCGCACTGTCGTAGGAAAGTGACACGACCGTCCCGAGAAGCGCGAGCCCCTCCCCTCCCTTGAAGAGGGAAGAAACTCGTGTTTTGTTCCAAGAGCCGAACCGGGTGAATCATGAGCTTGTGCTTGAGTAGCAGTTGGCCTGACACAGCGGTACCGTGGTCTACGTGGAACCGTTTCTTGGAGAAGGGAAGAGGGAGGAGAGTGGATGTGCACTGGAAAAGACACAGGAAGCGGGGGTGGGGGGCAGTGCTGCGAGTGACCGGGAATGGATGGAGCCTGGCCCTGGCCGAGGATCACAACTCAGCCTGCTGAGGAAAGGCAGCCAAAGCCAGGTGTGTGGTTGGCAAGGGCGTAGTTTCTGAGTTTTAGGTTGTCCTCCCCACCCTCTGTCCCCCGCCTACCGTTAGATTAGTTTCAGATTGTAAAACAAAAAAAAAAAATTTTTTTTATCCTTTAGCTGTGCAGTTTAAAAGAACATCAGAAAGTAAGCGATGCCATGATCTTGTCCCTTTCACTTCCTGTTTGTTTTTTCCTCCAGCTGAAGTCCTCCAGGGCGTCGGAGTTTGGCTTGGTGCAGGAAATATTTAAATGCATTTTTTAAAAAAAGCCTTCCCTGAATGTTTGAAAGAGAATGAGGAAGGGCATTATGTAACTAATACCTAGGAAAAGGGGCAAACTCCTTCAAATGCAAAATGGTAGGTTTAATAGAGTAATTGGAAAGAGAGGCTTTTTCCACTTTGTAAATTGTATTTTTATTATAGGTGTTAACACTTTACAAACAGTAAAACAACCCAATACAAGGAACCCCCTTCACTATACGCCATTTAAACATAAATGTATGATTCAGTTGTTTTTGTTTTTTTTTTATTAAATCCGTTTAGCATTTTGAGTAGAATTTTTATGGATCCCGATACTGGCTCACTTTCTTAAATGATCAACTCTAAGCCCTTTTCTGCAGATTTCAGACCTGATTCCGTCTAGGGTAGTCCCATTGCATGGCCTCAGGAATATGGACGCTCTTTTAAAAGAAGTAGAAAGGATACAGTGGGGCTTTATTAGCCCTAAGCATGGGCGGTGCAGTGGTTCGCGCTTTGCCCCTAGGTAATCATCTTAAGAAGCCTTACATTTGACTATTTCTAATTTGCAGATTTTTAAGTCTTGACTGTCCATACAATTAAGTCAATTTGCTGAACTTTAGAAGTGGAAATGCTTCCATCATTTTATTTGTCTGATAAAAGACCCCCAAAGGACTAAAGACATGCCTGTGAATTTGCTTCTTTATATGCCTCTTTGAAATTGTATGAAGAAACTGACAGAAATATCCTGGCTGCTTAGGAGTTTTAGCTAGCACTACTAAACAGTATCATTCCTGCAAATCAAATTAACTCGCTGCAGGGACATTTTTCATTCTAAAGTCTCACTGGTTTGTGGTTGCCTCATTTGATGTGAAAAGTCCCGTGGCTAAAGAAAGTATTATTTCTATATATTTTTGTCACAAACATTCAGACCTCGTAGAGCCTGTGGAAACAGCAGGGTTAAAAACAAACAAAAAACAGCGACTTTTGCAACCTGACAGCTCATAAAGTCCTAGCCTGCAAGGACTTGTTGTCATTAATAGTATCTCAAGTGAATATTCCCAATTATATTTGAATGAAACTATGAATGTGCTCTATAGGAATTTAGTAACTTTGAAAAATATACAATTCTTATTTTTCATACGGTAGGTAATTGTCTGCCAGTATTTTGTGGGGAAAAAATTGTCAGAATGGGTATGTTTGATGTAGCAGAATTGCGTTTTAAAGAACACATTTCATCGGAAGCATAGAGAACAGGAGCATGTTGTATTACCTTTGGCCAAGGCTGGCCTGGAGTCCACGGTCACGTTCTGGTGGCAGCATCTCTGCTTGTCAGCGCACTGACTGAACAGTTGCCAGAGCAGTCTGTGGCTCCTGCTGGCCTTTCTGGACTGGAGAACTCAGCTTTGAGTGTTTATGGTGCCTGGTGAATTATCTCTGAACAGAAAGCCCTGGCCTAATTGGGCCTTTCTTAATTTCAGCTTTTTGCTGCTTAGTTTGAGAAATTCTCTGATACGATTTCAGGCCCCTAGTGTAGCATTTGAGTCCCTACATCAGCTATGTTTAAGGCTTAAAAAAAAAAAAAAAAGAAGTGTATTTTGCAGAGAAGTTTAAGTATCGAGTATGCTTTTTTAACTTCTACAAACAATGCATATACTTGTTTTAATCCTATCACTGAATGTTAATTTAAAAATGGTTTTCATCTTTTGAATTTCATCTTTTGAATTTGTTGTTTGATACTTCCCTACCATTCTACCTCGTATTTGTAATTGGCACATTGCACTCTCTTCTGAGGAGAGCGATTGGTTGTATGTTGGTGATTGTAATTACACTACAGAAAAGACATTGATGCTGTGGTTGCAATGTAATTCTAGACAGGTTTGTCTATTAAATATTAAACAGTACCATCCTTGCAGCACTTAATGTATTAGTGCTGGGGTTTTGTTGTTGTTTTGTTTTGTTTTGTTTTGTTTTGTTTTAGATTTTACTATTTATTGCAATTTAACAGTATTAGTGCAGTTGTACAGCAAACTCTAAGCTAGGAAATCATTTTGTTGATCTAAATAGCTGTGTAAACTAAACATGTTTATGTCATAGAACAGAAATGAGCAGCTAAGTTAGCTGGTGTTAGGCAATTAGGGACATGCGAGTGCTGCACTGACTCTGCCACCACTTACCTTTGTGAACTTAGCCAAGTTATTCAGTCGATTTGGGCCTGTTTTATCCCCTTTTTAAAACAAAGGTACTTGTCTGATTGATCTCAAAGCCCTTTCCATCTCTAAAGTTGCCATTTTTATTTTACAGGGGAGAGAAGTATACCATTGAATAAAAGATTGTCAGTGTCAGAATGGTTGCCTGCATGGTGGCAAAATCCTCTTTTATGATCTTATGCAGTCAGTAGAGTGGCATTTTTACCGAGTGGTTGTTATAACTTTTCCTTTGCAGTAGAAATTGAAATTTATTTGATGGGGTGTCATAGCAGAATAGATTCAATCTCGTTGTGATACTTCATTCTGTTGTTGCCAGTGTTTTCATCTGTGAATGTTGCTTATTCAAGAGTATCTAGCATTAGAATCCTAAAACCATTATATAATAGGCATCTTGAGCTAACCTACAGGTTATATACACCAATGGATAACAAAATAGCATCATCTCATATATATTCTAGAATGATCTTCTTTTTTGATCCTGTTTAATTTACCACAGTAAACATATACTAGTTCTCTGTTCTCGATGCTGTGTCTGTAGACTGTAGCATGGGATCCCCCACCCAAATGTTCCCACTGAACCTTCCACTTTGGCAGACCTTTTAAGAAACAGCCCTATGAAACATGGTAGTCAATTAATAGGTGCCCTTTAAAAGGACTCATGGGAAAAATTGTTGTCTGGTATTAGAATTGTTGGGTTTCTCGAGCAGATGTGCAGTTTATTGCAAGAGATGGAGCTAGAGTTGAAATTTCTATAGCCTGTGAGCAGAAACAAAAATGAAATAAGACATTAGATCTTATACCAAGAAACTGTGCAGAGCTTTACTGAGTCAAACTTTAGGGACGAAAATCTTCTAGCTAGGCAAGGGTCACCCCATAGCATGAGTTCTACCCGAGGGTCTTATATTTAATAGATTGAGTAGGTGTTGTACAACTGCTATGTGGACACAGGTGGTAATCCTAATTAGATTTTCAACTCTACTGGGAACTCTCAATTATTTGGTTATAGGAGGATTTTTATAATGAATGCATTGCTCAGATCACATTTCTAGCACCTAAAGATGAATTAGCTTATTTTCAACCTCTTAGGGATGACAGTAAATAATTAAAGTCCTGAGCCTGACTGGAGGAAGGAAGAAGATAGCATTCTTTTTTGATAATTCCCCATTGTTGTTTTCTGACAAGTGTGTGTGTGCATGTGTGTGTGTGTGTGTGTGTGTGTGTGCATGTTCATATGTGGCTGTCTTTTATGTGCTTAACATTTTGTTTATGTTTGGTATATGCATGTCCCTAATAGCCTGAGTAAAATATTTAAGGAGAGGATTTTAAATGGTGTTAAGTAATTGCTCTTTCTGCCAGTAATGCAGCTAGAATACAAGCATGTATTTTGATTAGAGCGACCGATTGCAATGTGACCATAAACCTGGAAAAAAATTGTTTTAGAAAATGTTTCGCAAGTGGATCAACATGGCATTGGTTCTGTAAGCCTTTGCTAGAGGATATTTGTTGTAACATTTTATAGTCTGATAACTCACTTTTGCAACTCTGCTTTGGGGATGTTTGAGATAAGTATAATAAAGCAATTTTTACTTTTCAGGAGAAAGTATGGTTTCTCTTAACCTTGTGAATATCCTGTTATGGCTTTGTTGTTAGTGAAACAAAGGTAAGCAAGCTTTCCAACAAGCTGCAGTGGATCGAGAAATCATGTTCAGTCCTCGCCCCTCCAGCCCCACTTTCTGTTTCATGCCTCACGCACCCTACTTCTTGTGGCTGGTCATGTATTTTCACCCCTTCCTCTTCTTGTTTATGCTGTTTCCAGGCAAGATTATCTTCCCGTCACCCTCAGCTCCAAGGCTGAGTTCCAGTTCAACACACCTTCACCCCACCCCACCCCACCCCAATTTTTTGTTAAATTTATTGGGGTGACATTGGTCAGCAAATATTACATAGGTTCCAGGTGTACAACCTGCAGCCCATCAGCCCGTGTTGCGTATTGATGAGGTCTCTGTAGGTCGCTCACAGCAGAATTAATTATACACTCTCTTTTTCGCTGCCACGGCACTTACCTCATTCTCCTGTGTATTATAGTTAGTTGTGCTCGTGTGATTTTCCCACCTGGATTCTCTTGGCACTCTGTGCTCAGAACTGTGTCTCCTCATCCCTGAGCCTTTGCCCTGTCACAGTAGGCACATACCAAATGATTGTTGGGAAGAGGCGTGGATGAGTGGATGAGAAAGAACCAAACATCATACAGACTTCCTTAATGATGTGTGTTCTTCAGGTCTTACCTTCTCAGTTTCCTCTTCTCCACTTAATCTGGTCTTGGGATCACCTGAAGCGTCCTTATCTACTTTTTGTCATATGAGCCTTGAATAACTGAAGATTTACAAATGTTAACCAAAATAATCTTTACATATATTGTATTTTTTTAATTAAAAGAAAGCAGTAGTCTTAAATCATGTTTTGGTTAATGGCTTTATGTCCACATCAGGATTTTCAGAAGATAATAGTTAATGTAATTTAATGAAACAAATTCTATAAGGACAACATGTTGGACTGACTATTTTCTTGGCTGTTTTAAAGTGTGGTGTGGATATAGGATGGCTGCTATGTATGGGAAGGGTAGCACTTGTCTCCATAGACAAGGACATCGCCAAATGGGATTCCCAAAGTATTAGATCATATTGATTTTTGATTTGTGGATGCTGTTTTGTGATTGCCAAAAATTATTTGGGTTAGTACTAAAAGCTTAATCATTAAAACTTAAATAATTTAGAATGTGAACTTAAAAACCAATTATAAAAATGTTTATTTGTAAGATACAACTTCTGGGCAAAATATGAAATTAACCTTTTGGAAAATAAAACACCAAAACAGGAATATAAATTTTGATATTAGGAAACACACAGGTCTTTTCCTGTAATAATGCCTCCATTACCATCCAGAGGTGGGGCATAGTCTCCTTTGGAGCATGGAGTGACCATGAGTGGGATTATCACCCACGGGTCCTCAAGTGCTTAGGAACCTGTTAAGGGAGGCCCGTAAGGGGACAGCACAAGTTTGTTGACTACTGTTGAATGTTCAAATACTGCATAGGTAACCCTGTACAGAGGTTACCTTCACTCGTTTTACTTACACAGCCTAAATTCTGAGATCTTTTGAGTGTGAAGAGGGACTTTATATAAATTTAGAAGGTTCATGCAGGGACCATGGCCATTATGCAAACATTTCTAGACTTTGGGGGCAGAAAGGACAAACAGGATGGCAGTGGAGTTCCCAGCTGCTACCTGAGCCTTTGCTACTACTCGTGCTGTTACTACCCTCACCAACTCCAAGAGCTGGTTCTGGCTTGATTCCTAAAACTGTTTTAACTGAACGTTTGGCTTCTCTTTCCTTCATCCTGGTTAGGTTGGTCTACTCTGACATGTAGATGCCACTTCTCGTGCTTTTGGTCTTTCACAGCTAAGTCCTAGTCTGGGACATTTTAATCGCTCATATTTCCCTTGCCCCTGGAGCGGGTTTTGTCTTTTAGCGAAGTCCTGAGATCTTGATGGAGGAGTTTGGGTGGCTCGTGCTAAGTTCGAAAGCTTGCTTTCAGTTGACTTGTGAGGGTCGAACAAATATCAGAGATAATAAATACTAAAGTTATTAATAAATAATAAAAAATTCAGATAAGGAAACTTATTATAAATTGAAGAGAAGAGGTGAGATTTCACCTGAACTTTGAGAGAAGGCTAAGCGTTTAGCGGACATATTTGAATGGGAGGAATGGGCAGAAGCACAGAGAGTGGAGACTGGCAGGGTGTGGGGATCCAGTAAGAACTCTGATCAGGCTGCAGGAATTCTTCCCTGTCAGCTGTGGTTCCTCACTGGACTTGGATTAACATTATAGACATCATCTTAAAATCTTACAAGAGTTATGTCACAAACTACTATCCTGCAGAACACTGTTTCCAAAAAAAACAAATTCTCTATTCTTAAAAGTTTGAAGATTTTTGAGCTAAGCCATACCAGGTTAAATGGATGTCTTTCCTGCAAACATTTAGGACCTTTACTTGGTTAATGGGCACTGGGACAGTCTGAGAGTGGGAAAGGTGTTATCACAGACCTCTTTTATTCTGTAGCATTCCCAATACCTTCTAGAGTAGTGGTCTACAGAATACAATTTGGAAAGCACTACATTAACAAATTAGATTGGGGATGGAGTATGTTGAAAAATACATGAACTCCTATTGCTTCCTAGCCTCTTTTCTCAGGCATAACTAATGTCGCCACTCTGGCGCTAGTGTATTGGGCCATTCCTAAATGCTCCATTCTTCAGCCTTCTTTATAGCCAGCATGTGGCCAAGTTCTGGATATCCTACATGACATGGAAGTACAACTTCTAGTTCACACCCTTAGTTAGGAAACTGTTTTCTTTCTTCTACCTTTTTCTCCCTCCCATGGTCTGGAATGCATATGTGGAAGGGTGAGCCAGCCTGGTCCCAGCGGAGGCATACAACCTGGAACAACTAGATAGAAGGGCCCTGGATCCCTGGATGATCTTAATGTCATCTTACTGGCCCTCAACTGCCTACC
Source organism: Lyroderma lyra (assembly GCA_004026885.1). NCBI lineage: Eukaryota > Metazoa > Chordata > Mammalia > Chiroptera > Megadermatidae > Lyroderma > Lyroderma lyra. The sequence goes on from PVJL010002097.1 coordinate 125,936, forward strand.
TGTAGAAAAGCAATCTCTTATTTGAGTCCTATGTATTTTTAGGTCTTTGTTAAAGCAGCTAAGCTTGTGTCTTATTTTGTCCAGTGGAGGACCTGCCTAACCGTAAGTCCTGAATAGAGAGATTATAACAGAACAGCAGAGATACTGTGAGACAATACTATTGGAAGTTCTCAGAAAACAATAATACAGAAGCCACATACATGAACCTGAACTAGAACAACAACAAATCCATGGATGCAATGTGCTTCATAGAGCATGTCAGTTCACCTTGTGCTATCTCCACCTGTCACCCACCCATTCTATTCCCAGATAAAGCCTAGTTTTCATAAATAAAACCTTTGCTGATTACTAGATAGAAGTCATCTTTCCTTCCGTGTCTGCCTATCATTCACTCGTTTTACTCTTTGGGAACTTGTATACTCCCTTGTAATAGGGCTTTTTGTGTTTCTGTCTTACCAGCCCATCTACTTCCCCCATGAATATTCCTTCTCTGTATACTGTAACTCCCGAAGAGCAGGTCTTTTATTTCTGTCATATTTTGAGGCATATTGTGTCCATGTGCTTTTATTCTGCCCGCTAAATGAATGAGGTATGATTCTCTTTGGGATCGTCATTAAACCATGGTACCATTTGTCTTTCTCCTGGACCTGGCGTTAGAACTTAGTGTGTATATGTTTTTCCTTTTCTTTCCTCAGACCTTTTTATAAAAAACAAATTTTCTGGGAATATTTGATATCTTGCTCCCTACCATATGTCATTAGTTTGACTCTAATAAACTCTTATACAAACTTTTTTAAAAATTATATTTCTATTGGTTAGAGTAAGTTATGTCACTAAACAAGGCCCACCAATCATTACACTTCATAGTCCTGAAAGCCAGTTTTTTTCTCTCAGGAAGAGGTTCTGAGGTGACTTTTTCGGGTCAGCAGGAGCTCTGCTCCATACACTTATTCAGGGACCTAGCTGACTAGTTCCTCTGTCATCTTCAACACATGGCTTCTAAAGTCAGAATGGGGATGGGAGTTCCCTGGTGGTGTAGTCGCTTGGGGCTTTGGCGCTGGCGCTGTCAGTGCTGCGGCCTGGATTCGATTCCCAGTCAGGGAGCTACCCACATACCAAAAAGAAAAAGAAAAAAAAAAAAAAAAGAAAGAAAGTCAGAATGGTTTTTAGGCTTGCAAGGTGTGATGGCCTAGGCCTGGAGATGTGTTCCATTGCATATTGCATTGACTGTGTCAGATGGTCACATTTAGCTGCAAGGGCACTAAGAGATGCCGTCCTGGCTGGGAGCCATGTTCTAGTTAAAACTTGATTTACTGTAGAAGAGAGAATGGATTTTAGTGGAATTTAGCGGTTTCTGCTGCAGCCCCTTTAACCAGAACAGGACAGTTTTGCTTTTTTGTGGGCACTGAATTTCCAAGGCTTCACTGAGCTTTGTTTATAATGTATTCCTCAGCAATAGATACTGGGAAACAGGAAAACTTTACTTCTCCCTGAGAAACTTAAAAAGGAAATTGTGGAAATGCAGCACTTTTAATTTGGACTAGAATAGGAATATTTGACACCTTGTTGGTTTCATTATAAGCTGCCCTCTGGGCTGTAACTTAACAGAAAAGGGTGTAGTCTCCCTTGTACAGTCTAAGCTAAGGAAGAGAGAGAAATAAATTCTAATGCTTCAATTAGAATTTGAAGCCAGAATTCAAGTTTATGCGATGACACCTGATAAGCAGAGAAAGAATATAATTGAGAGAAGATGCTGACTATATGGTTCTAGGGAAGGGACTTCCTTTAGGGGAATTGTGGTGATTAATAAATAAAGGGGCAAAGTAAAAGTTAAAAATATATCGTGCATCTTATCTGGTATATAAATTTAGTGGCATTCTGTAGGCTAGCCCATTACAAACATGGTCTAAAAATAGGAAAACTTAGGGTGCTTGAAAGATGCTAATTAACTGTATCTTAAGAAAAAAGTGGGAGTTCCCTGGTGGTGTAGTGGCTTAAGGCTTCGGCACTGGCGCTGTCAGCATTGCGGCCTGGGTTCGATTCCCAGCCAGGGAGCTACCCACATACTACCAAAAAAATAATAATAATAATAAAATAAAATAAAATAAAATCTATACCATTAAAAAAAAAAGAAAAAAGAAAAAAGGTGACTTACTATATAACATAATACTGAGACTAATCTACTGTAGTTGAGGGCATATTCAGAAAGAGATTTATTAATATTATCTTGTGTAATGAATGCCTCCTCATCACATTATTTACCTAGTCACATCCTTTTGGCTTATACACAGGCTTTTTAATTTTAATTTGCCAGGCTTGGGTATCACTATAGATCAGTCTTAAATGTATAACTTTGATTGACTTTGAGATATTAGAAGTATTTTCCTATCCATTGCTTTTCATACTTAAATATAATAATTCTTTTTTATAAGGAAATGGACAGATTACCATTAAAATACATTACTTGAACTTGTCCATGAAATATGAATCAGGTTTTAATAAAAGTTTCAAAGGGATACGCACACACACACACACACACACACACACACACATATATATGTGGAATATATATAATTGGAAATGTATAATATTATCACTGATATGAGTGTGTTACAATATTATGAAGTGTGCTTGCACCTGGCAGTGTGAAGATGTGAAAGATCATGCTAAGTCCCATAGAATTTTCTTTTTCTGGAGTTTCATTATGCTCATTCCACACTGTAGCAGAGTGATCTGGCCTTGGTAAGCGTGTATCACCGTTGCTGTTAGAGTAATAGAAGAAAAGCCATTGAGCAATGCTAGAAGAAGACAAAGTTTCTCTTAAAGAAGAAAAAGTATGGGATGAGTAAATCTTAGCTTCAAAGTTAGTTGCACGCAAAGGATCTAGAAGTTTCAGTTGACCCATAAGCCACCTATGAAGGTTGGATTTCCAGAACATCAGCGTGGCTTCTGTCTGATTGAAGGGAGGTGCATCATCGTCCTGATCACAGCAGGGATAGTCCCATTACATGGTATCTGGATTGTCACACACCTCAGGGTCATTATGTGTTGTTCCTGGGACAGTACATTAGAAGGGACTCTTGGCAAGGTGGCGGGGAGGGAGGTGCCTCCAGAAGGCAAGTAAGGTGCTGACGATTTATATAGGCGATGATTAAAGTGGCAGGATATTTTTTTAATCTGGTGAAAAGAAGGCAAAAAAGAAGCAAAATACTTGTTTTCAAATATCTGAGAAGGTACCATGTGAAAGAAAGTTGTAATTCTATGTTGTTGCTTCAGAGCCACAGTTATGACTCCTGAGATTGGGCAGAATAGATGGGCAGAATGCAGTTTAAGAAGCTATTTGTACATATTCTGGCCATTCACAATGGATAGAGTGCTTCTTAAAGTACAGGACTCTTAAGTGACTAGAAAAAGTCAGATAGAAGCTAGAGATGCACTGGAGAAGCCTCCAGTCCTGCAAGAGACTGTTCTGTGAATGCACCGGAACTAGAAAGCAAAGCTCTTTCCTCCTTCAGAACTCCAGTGCCCCCCCGCCCCCTTACTGGCAAGACTGGAGTGCCAACCAGAAAAGGAAAAGTACTGGAAGTGCCCAGCTCCATTTCCACAGAGAAGTCGGGACGGGTGAACTGGGTTTACAGGTAGCATGGGAGGGATGAGGCAGCACCTGTGCGGTACTTTGAAGTGGCAGCTGTGCTCATAAGCATGACCACCCTGGGCAGGTCACAGTGGGTAGGAGACAGAGGCAGGCTGTGGATGGGGCACGGGTGGAGGAGTGGTAGTCTAGACCATAAATCAGGGAAGCAGCACTTGACTCTTCCACGAACAGAAAATCCAGTCCAAAGGCGGAGAGATAAAACAGATTAAACATATATATACTGGTAAGTGCAGGAGCAAGTTAGACTGAGTGGAGAGGAAGATAAAGGGCGGGATTATCGAGAAGCCAAGCAGTAGGCCTAGGTGGTGGCGGGGCTCTGGGTCAGCTCCCGGTCAAAAGCGAGTGGCTGGGGTGACCCTAAGGTTACTTTCATCTCTTCAGGTTCTGTGAGGTCTTTTAGGTATACAAGATATCCATCACCAAGTCAGACACTGCCAGAGTCTGGGGATGGATAAACTCAGATTAGCTAGCTGAAGATTAGTCAGCTGCCACGCATCCCTCTCTGCCCACCCTTTACCTAAGTCTCCCTCTCCCGTTAAGAAAAAGTTTTGGATGGTTTATAGCAGGGGCATCCAATATTTTGGCTTCCCTGGGCCACACTGGAAGAATAAGAATTGTCTAGGACCACACATAAAATATACCGACTCCAACGATAGCTGATGAGCTTAAAAAAAAAAAGTCTGTGCATAAGTTTCGTAATGTTTGAAGAAAGTTTACGAATTTGTGTTGTGCTGCATTCAAAGCCGTCCTGGGCCGCATGCTGCCTGCAGGCTGTGGGTTGGACAAGTTGGTTTACAGTGTAATAACTATTTAAACGGGGTGGTTTCGTTACAGCTTTTTATGTATATGATATTACTCTTTCTGTAAAGGTTTGGGTTCAGAATGTTTGCTGTGAGCTACTCATAACTGTTGTCTATTTGACCTTAGCACAGGTGTTCTGCATATGAAATTCACTTTATAATGAATCCAAGCAGTTTCATTTCATTTGTTTGTTCTGTTTAGTGAGATTGTGCCACTATTTAATTAGTGAAGTCTGAATTTGTGCCAGTGACTAAGCATTGTAATCAGCATTTGTTGTTATGCTTCCAGTTATGCTATCAAAGTCTAACCTCTCTTGGACAGAAATTGTATTACTTGAATGGCCCTCTGGAACTGAATTAGGATTAAAATTTTAATGTTTATTATTATGCTGCTTATTTAAAGCTATTAGGCATTAGAAAAGGTCTTCCATAGGCACAACAGTGACTATTACAACTATTATGTTTTAACATAGTAATGTTCTTGGTTTTGAAACTTTAGAAAAATGCCTTTTTTGGTCTCTGCTAGTCATCTTGCTTTTTTTTCTGGTAACTTAACCACTCTCAGATACATGGTTATAGCAAAATTGGCCATCTTAGTAGGACATGACTTTGACTCAACTGGCCACCTAACCTAGAAATTTGGAGTTGGGTCTCTGCTGGCTGTGCTTTTGAATAGTGGAGTTGTACACTTGGAGCTGTTGGGTAATGATTGCTTTCCCGCCGTGTGCACCAGGAAGTGATGCAGATCATTGTAGTGATAAAACAGAACGATGCTAACATGCAGCGAAAGGAGAAACGAAATATGGACTAAGAGGACTTTCCAATCTCAATGTGACACTCCATCACCTAGTTCTGGGTTTTGTTGATCCTTCCATTTTAGGCTCCATGAGAGACCCCTAGGTCCTTCAAGTAAATTTCCATTTTTGCTTAAGATAAGTCGGTAGATGTTTGTTCCTTTTATCCAAATAACAAATATATATGAAGATCATTCAAACTTCAAGAAAAACACTAAAATCTCAGTAGAGAAATGAAAAAGAGCATAAGTGATTCTCAGAAAAGGAAATTAAAAACGCCTAGTAAACATTTGAAAAATAGTATCACTGATAGTCAAAGCAATACAAAAACAGCAGTGCAATAGATAGCATTTTCCTTTTTTATTTTAACCTCTCAAAATAGCCAAGAAAAACAAAGATAGAACTCAAAGCATAAAGCATGTCATGATGTAGGAATTCTTCTGGACCGCTAGTGAGAGTGTGAAGTGGTTGTGTAACTCATAGTCCCAACAGGAAATGGATGGCTCGGTCAGATAAGGATAATTAGGAGAGTTTATATACAAAGCAGTGTTCTCAGAGGTGGGGGTGCAGCGGCGGACCCAGGAATGGTGCGGGAACCTTGGGCTGAGTTGGGTGTGGGTTGAGGGGTAATGGAGCCAGGGTCACCTCGAGGGGCACAGTGACCCTGAGTTGAAGGACCCAGCCAAATAGTCACTCAGAAGTCATTTCCTTATTCCTTTAAATATTGACATTCATTAAAACTGAAATTGCAAAATTCTGTCTTACTGGTCCAAGTTAAGATTTCAGGTACTTTATTAAATCATCTTTAATGAAGAAGCTAATTTTTTCAAAGTCCAATTTCTAAGTATTTTTCCTTTTTTTAGTACCATCAGCAAAAGAAGGGTGGAAGTCAACCCTCCTTTTTTGTCTGATCAATATATGAGGTCGGACAATTAATTTTACGAACTCATCCTAGAAAAAGTGCTGCATACCTCACTGCTGAGTATCACTACTGTCGCCTTCAAAGTCCTCCCCTTGGGAAGCTGTGCACTAACACCAGTGCCTAGTCCACCCTTCAAAGCAGTTTTGGAACTCTTTTTCTGGAATGGCCATCAGAGCTGTCGTCGTGTCCAAAATCTGACAGTTAAGTTCACGAACTTGCCCCCGTGCGCTTATGTTGGCAGCACTTCACATACAACTTGTTGACAAGGTTATGACACCTCACCAAGTTGTTTGTACAGTGCTGCCGATGTAACTGCACGGGGGCAAGTTCGCAAACTTAATTGTCAGATTTTGGGCACAAGGACAGCTCTGTTGGCCGTTCCAGAAAGAGTTCCAAAACTGCTCTGAAGGGTGGACTAGGTGCTGGTGTGGGTGCACAGCTTCCCAAGGGGAGGACTTCAAAGGTGACCTTAGTGACATTCAGCAGCGAGGTATGTAGGATGAGTTCGTAAAATTAATTGTCTAACCTCATACATAACGACAGGGAATACGTAGCCTGTGCTGGACACGGCCATTAGCTCTTTCCATGAGTTATCTCACTCAGTGTCTGTAATACGAAAAAAACTCAGGTTTTCACTGTCCTGTGTAAGGAAATACCCAGTTCTTCTCTAGTGTGCATCTTCCCTTCCTACTACTCACACAGAACACTTCACTTCTGATACTTCTGGTCACCAAATGTGTAGGGGATTTTCCCCATAATAACAAGTCTCTAGTGGGGTGTCCAGTTTAACGCAATTTTGATACTCCCTACCTGGAGATAGTCTCATATCTCATAGGTTAAAGACTAAGTCGTACAAGACTGCCTCCCATTCCCCTACACATTCACTTCAGACAGCAGTCGCCGGCCTAGTTTATCACCTGTGCTTTCTGACCAACAGCCTATAGATCAGAGGTTTCGAGGACCCCCAGCTCAGGTTTGATTAATTTGCTAGAGCGGCTCACAGAACTCAGGGAAACCCTGACTGACTTTCACCAGTTAATTAAAGGACATGATGAAAGATACAGATGAACAGCCAGATGAGGAAATGCGTAGGATGAGGTCTGGGAGGGTCCCGAGTGCAGGACTTCTGTCCCCATGGAGTTGAGGGTGTCACTCCCCCAGTGTGGGTGTGTTCACCAGCCTGGGAGCTCCCCAAACCCTGTTGTACCTTGGGGATTTTATGGAGCTTCCTACGTAGTCTGATCAGCTATTAACTCCATTTCCATCCCCCCTCTCTCCCTCTCTGAAAGACGGGGTGGAGTTGTTGAGCTGAAAATTCCATCTCATCATGGCTTGGTTTTTCTGGTGACCAGCCCCCAGCCAGAAGCCATCCAGGAGCCCACCCAGAGTCGCCTCATTAGAACAAGAGATGCTCCGAGTGCTCTTATCACTTAGAAATGTGCAAGGGTTTTAGCGCCCTGTACCAGAAACCAGGGACAGAGAGTAGCATGTTCCCTGTTGTCTCACCGCCCCACACCGAAGCCCTGGGAGATAGACGCCCACATTACCCATTTACTGATCAGCTGGTAGGCTCACACCAGGCCTATTGCCTCTAAGACCTACACTCCGAGCAGCTCCCCCGCTTTATGGTTGATGTGTCTTCTCTCATGGTAGATGAGTAAAACTCTTAATAAACATAATTTGTAATGGTTGCATGATATTCCATAATGCAGCTATACCATTGTTTCCATAACGGTTCTCAGTTACATTCCAGATTCTCACATAAACTTCCTTAAATCCTTCAGTAGACTTAAGAGTGTTTTCTAAAAGGTGATACTCTGAACCGCGACAGGTCATCCTCTTGATTCAGACACTTTTCTTCCTTGTGACTTCACATTTGATATTTAACAAGAGTGACTTGTTAAAGTTGCATTTTAACACTGCTCTTTTCAAGTTAGTTTGTTTTTATTATTACCAATGTATTTGCTCCCTTATTTTACTTGTGACTATTACGGTAAACCATCAGGAATCTAGCAAAGTATAAAGAACTTAGAATTAAAAGACTTTCAGATTTAAGGAGAGGAATCTTGTTTTCAAGGGCTATGTTTGGATGAAATCCAAAATATAAAACAAAATGGACACCTAGGGTAAAAGGTATTGGGGTTCCATCTCCCTACCAGGTTTGTCGGCCACCTCTGCAGATTTCTTGGAACACACTTTGAAAACCATTGATGAGACTTAGTAACAGTGCTTGGGTGAAAAGCGGAAAGGTGAATGGTTAGAGTAATAGATGTAGTGGGGTTTCCAGAGCTTAAGTGCCAGTCTTCTTTAAAGTGAATACACATGTTGTGCTTTCCAAGTTGTCTCTGTGTACGTAGCCATTTAGGCATTCTTTTAAACGTCCTCCAAATGTCAGCTCTGATGCCCTCATAAACTTCTTTGGAAGGTGGAGACTAAAGTATAAGGTCTTTAGCTACTTATTTGCTTCAAGGTGAAGGCCATGCCTGCCCGGCGGGTTCCTCCTTGTGTGGATGAATGAGTAGGGTTGAGGTTCCCAGAGAACCCTATTTGTCAGACAGTGGGGCCGAGCTGGTTTGGCTCCTGGGTGAGGCTCATTATCTACACACTGGCATAGATTTCCCCTCTAGCAATAACTTTCACGGGCGTCTGCCTGCAGAAGAACTTGGTTCACTCTAACCCAGGAAGTTCTTGGAGACTTGATTTAAAAGGAAATTTGTGTAAGAACTTCAAATTCTCTCTTCTGTCATTGAATTCCTTTAACTTTTAAAATACATACTTGTATATGCAGTTTTTTTTCCATAACTAAATGGTTAATTTTATTTTGTTCCCTGAATTGGCATCAAAAGAAGTAATCGTGAAAGTATTTTAATAGATGAATATATATATATATATTCAGCTGCTCAGAATATAGTCAGTCATCTCTTCCATATCAGCCAGAAGTTGTGTCAGAATAAATAGTCTGGGCATTTGTCATCTCTGATGAATGCTTAAATTTTAACTTTGGGGTGAAAAAGCATTGAATGTCCTTGATATTTAATATGCCTTTTTTTTTTTTAAAATAAACAGCTATCACTTCATTTCAGGGAAAAAAAAATGTGAAAGTGGAGAAGGTAGAAGGTACTCTAAATGATGGACATTTAAGTTCTCTGGTCCAAGAACAGAATTGGATATCATGGTTTGCAGTGCAATTTGAAGTCTCACTTAAATGCTGAGCTTTGCTTGGGATTGAATATAAAATTAGGTGAAACTTGTTATGTGGTTTCATTCAAAACCCCATTGTCCCTCCCAGCTTTGATTGATCCTCTTTAGCCTCTTCGGCTCTATGTCTTAATGTGATAAGGAAAGTCTTGGGAGTTATGGAAAACACCTGAACTACAGGAAACAACATTGTAGACTTTACTCTTTTCTCTGAAGTATTTTTAGCCCCAAAGCATGTGTTTTTAGAGTATCTAAAGTCTTGTACTGTAGTAGTGTTGAGGGAATGCCATCTACTCATAGAATGTCTTCTCTGCCAAATCCTGCGAGTGATCTCGGAGATTCAAAATCTTGACTTTGTCAGTTCACAGGGCTGGTCCAGCCCCACAGAGACCTGAGCTGTGCTGGCTGAACTTATACCTCTTATTGGAGATGAGAGTTGGACAGGACTTAAGGGTGTATTACTAGGTTGTGATGAACAGCCCCATTGCCACTATAGGAAAGGAAAATTTTTAGTGATTAAATAGCAAAGGTACTTTATTGTGATTCAAAAGATCTGGGTTCTGGATCTAGTTCTGCCATTGCCACCTCAGCAGTTCTTTTACCTTTTGGGGACTTGGTGGCCTCATTTGAAAAAGGAGGGATAGAATTAGCTGACCTGGAGCCTGTGAGTCTTTGCACCTCATGCAACATTTTCCTTGCCTTACTACTGCTCATTGTCTGTGATAAATCCCAACCCTCATCCCGATGCCATGAGTATCCTACATTTTTCACTTTCTCCTTCTCTGTGCTATTGTAGTGAAATGGTAGATTCAGAGATTAAAAACTATTTTAAAGATAAGCCCAACACAGACATCTACCTGATGCGTGGGGGAGCCCACACTGACTTGTAAGTGATCAGCTCTTTGGGGCAGAAATGTAGGCCCTTGAACATCCCTGGGTCCCCATCGGCTAATGGTAGGAGTAGGTCTGAGAGTGGGTCCCCATCGGATAATGGCAGGAGTAGGTCTGAGAGTGGGTCCCCATCGGCTAATGGTAGGAGTAGGTCTGAGAGTGGGCAGAGACAAACCCTGATACCTGATACCTGATACCTAACTTAGCTCTGAGAGCAAGATCTAGTTAGGATGGGCTGGGATTGAAAGCCCCATGGTTTGTCCATGGGGGAAATTGAGGGGTTTTGAGATGTGTTCTTCTATCTTTTAATCTCACAATCCCATATGCATCTCTTACCTCTGAGGAGACTTTTTCTATAAGACTAATCTAAAATATATTGAGGAGTCTTGTTTTATTCCTAATGGATATTCCCTTTGTAACTTACTTGTTTGCTCTTATACCTACTGTTTCTTACTGTTTTGTCAAGAACTGTGAAAGGCTTGAGATGTTAGCCTACTTGAACAGGTATGTGATTGATATACAGGTATACATTGGTGATATTATGGGTTTGGTTGACAGTAAAGCATGTGGTGATCTTGCTGGTGCAGGATTCTGCCTGCAATTTGTAAAAAAACAAAACACACATCTGTGAAACCCAATAAAGTGAAGTGTGGTAAAACGAGATATGCCTATATATACATATACGAGGTTGGACAGTGAAATTTCTCAAACTCATCCTTGACTAGGTTATGACACCTTACCAAGTTGTCTGTACAGTGCCAAACAACATAAGTGCACGGTGGCAAGTTTGCGAACTTAATTGTCAGATTTTGGGCATGACAACAGCTCTGATGGCCATTGCAGAATTGCTTTGAAGGGTGGACTAGGCGCTATAGTCGGTGCATAGCTTCCCAAGGGTACTTTGAAGGTGACCATGGTGATATTCAGCAATGAGGTATGTAGCAGTTTTTCTAGGATGAGTTCATGAAATTAATTGTCCAACCTCATACATGTGTGTATGTATAGATGAATACTATAGGAAGATGAGGAATCTGGGTCAGGCAAAGGAATTCTTTATTGATACATCACATAATCACATACAGTTGCAGCACTGGACCCCTTACTTCAATTCACAGGCAGTGGGGAGAACTCATGGAATTTCTCTCTGCAGATGTCAGATTTTAACCCCATAGACAGGAGACAGAGAACAATGTATTTTCTCCATTTACCGTATTTTTCTGCGAACAACACGATACTTTTATCTAAAATTGTTAGATCAAAAATTGGGGGTTGTCTTATACACGTAAGTAACTGATTGATACTGATTTGGCTTAGAAAAGCAGAGGTTGTCTTCTTATACACAGAAAAATACAGCATATATAGAAAAGGAGGGAGAAAAACCTTTGCTCCTTTGAGATGGGGTAGAAAGGATCCTGGGTTCTTACCCTAACCTTTTGAATGCAAATGCATCTTTTTGAGGGCCAGATAACCATCCCTGTCCTTGCAGTTTTTATGTCTAGGAGATGTCTACAAGCTCTGGACTTGTGTAACTACTCAGGGAGAGAGCCATTGTTATGTGCAGATAGCTCTCCAGTCCTCCTGGCACTTTGGAAACTCAGCCTAGGGGCCCAGTCTGGACTGTAACCGTTGGCCCTCTTGTGGAGATAAGAGAAGTTTTATCATCCCATTTTGATTAGAGCAATAAACTAGACAAATGGCTGTGTATCTAATCCTCAGGGTATATGAAGTATAAATGTCATCTAAGGGAAGTGAAAGCAAACATTCTTTATCTTTGTAGCTAGTGTATATTTTCACGTCTCAGGAGGCTAGCACTTTTTACAGGAGCACTGAGAAATTCAAGGTAGTTTTATATCCTGCATAGATGCTTACATAATTCTGACATTATCTCTCTCTTTTTTAAAAAGGTAGCAACTTAATAGAGAAGCAAAGGAGGTAATTTAGTTGCTTATATATCGTATGAGTAAGGATTTGCAGAAATTAAGGCCAAACCTCACTGTGATTCAAATAGAACCCACAGTCTAGGCATGTATTTCTCTTTTTTCTGTGTTGAAAAAGGGCTGATGGTTTGAAGACTATTTCTTTTTATTGATATTGCTCATGCTGGTGAAAATGAAGCAGATGGCAAACTGGGGCATTTTAAATTCCACTGCTAGCTAAAACTCTAAGAAGAAAATAAAGCCTGTGATTATGCTGCATCGAACAAATGATTAAAATGAAAAGGGTGCATTTTGTGACACAGACTTTCTCCTGATCTCCTTGACTAGACTCATGACGTGAAATTTTTAGAATAAAATTACTGTCATTTAAAAAGGACGGCTCCTTAACTTTTTTCTCATTAAATTTTGTTGGTCTTGGGCTTCGTTAGTTCTTTTTGGCTGCTATAACAAAATACCATGGACTGGATAGCTTAAGCAATAGACACTTAATTCTCACAGTTCTGGAAGCTGGGAAGTCCAAGGTCAGGGAGCTGGCGGGTTGGGTTCCTGGTGAGAGCTGGCTTCCTGGCCCTCAGACAGCCGCCTTCTCGCCATGTCCTCACGGGGCAGGAGGGGGCGCTGTTGTCTCCTCTTATTAGGGCACCGATCTGATCATGGGGGGCTCCTCCCTTATCTTCCTAGTTACTTCTTCACCATTTACCACCCTGAGCCTGAACCCTTTTGTCTTGACGGTTCTTCACAAATTTATTGTTGTTGTTGTTTTCTTTGTCTACAAGGTATAAAAGCTTCCTGCTCTGGTCACTTCTTTGGCTCTTCATTCTCTTGTCAAGGCTCCTATGTACATGTAAAAATTAACTAAAATTTGTATGCTTTTCTCCCGTTAATCTGTGTTTATCAGTTTAACTTTCACACCATATGATATCATTCACTCAGCAGATATTTTTATGAGTGCCAGCCATGTGCCAGATAAGATCTCTGGTTCTGGATAAAGTGGTGAACACAAGAGAACACAGGAGCCAAGATCTCTCCTCTTCTCTCAAGTCGTGCTTGTGGAGGCAGCATTAGATGATGATGAGCCAGTGGGGCAAAGACTCCATGGAGAGGCATTCCAGCCAAGAAAGTGGCCAGTGCAGAATCCCCAACCAGGCATGAAATGGATAGGTTTCAAGAGGGGGACAATGGGGGAGTTCCCTGGTGGTGTAGTGGCTTAAGGCTTCAGCACTGGTGCTATCAACGCTGCGGCCTGGGTTCGATTCCCAGTCAGGGAGCTACCCACATACCAAAAAGAAAAAAGAAAAAAAAAAGAGGGGGACGATGAAGTCAGGGTGGTAGACAGAGGTCACACAAGGGAGGAATTCAAATTTATCCTAAGTGTAGTGGTGGGTCACTGAGGTTTAGCACTGCTTTGTGCTTTTAGAAGATCCGCTTTATGAAGATTAGATTGTGGAGGGCAGGAGTAGAAGCCAGGAAACAAGTCAGGAGGTGCTTACAGCAGCCAGGGAGAGCTGGTGGCTTGGAGAAGGGTGGTGACAGTGGAAATGGAGTTTCATCACTATGACGTTTGTTTGGGAGTAGCACTGATAGCACTTGCTGAGGGATTGTGTGCGTGAAAAGAAAGAGGAATGAAGAAGGACTCCCTGACTGACTTGAGTAGCTGATTGGATGGTGGGACCATTTACAAAGATGGGGAAGAGTCGGGGAGCGGGGCTGATGCGGGAAGGAAAATAATTTCTGCCCTTTGCTAAATAGGGTTTATCTTGTGGGAGAGGGAGAGGAAAGTGAGGTTCAACAGGCAAAAGAACCTGGGCCAGGGTCCTGCAGATAGAAGCAGGATGCAAATTCAGGCACCTGTGCACCCTTGTTTAGCTGTCGAGGCTAGAATTAACAGGATAGAGCCTGGGAAAAGGGCATCCAAGGCAAAGGAAACAGGGGGCAAAGGTGTGCAGCCAACAAAGGGTGAAATACTTGGCGCAGTGGTTTGAGACGTGTTGCTGGAGAATTATTTCTGGGTCCTGTTCGGTGAGGTCTCAGAGAGACTTAGATCCAGGTTCCTTTGTGGTCTCCCTAAATTAAAATTCAATCTGTCCTCTTGAGAACTTTTAAGAGCTTGTTAAGAGCTTTTCTCCAGCTGAGAATGTTTACTAGAAATCTGATTTGGGGAACATGGCTTCTTTTTTGCTTTTATCAGATTAAGAAAGAGTCTTCTAAACACTTTCTTCATAAAGGTTATTTTCCGTCAGAAGATACAATTTTCATCTGCAAAAGCTGTCCCCTTTTTCTCTGCATTACATGAACTGCATTCCCTGGACTCCCGTGTTTGAGGAGCTAGCTTGTTATTTGAAGAGTTATTAAGCTTCACTGTTTCACAGGTTTCAGGGCACACAGAACTTCTTTTAATTCTTTATATAATAGTTTGTTCTCTTCTTTATCTTGTCTGCCTAATATTCAGTCTCTGTGTAGAGAACAATGCCATCACAGATGGGACCAAGCTGGTATCATCTGCCACAGAGGATATTCTTTCAGAGGAAGCATGTTGTATCAATAATTTGTGCTGAGTAAGTAACTGAGTGCACACCCGGTGCGTACAACTCTGGTATAGTGTTTGCCACCGCACTACACACAGGCACTTGATCTGTGGTTTTTGGTGATGAATAACACATTTCTAGTTATGAGCATTACTCAATCCCTTATGCTTTGAGGCTTAGGAATTTGCTTTTCATCTACCACACTTCCTTTTTTGTTTCTTTTTCCCAACACTGCATAACTAGATAGGAATGTGAAACTCATTCAACTCCCTATTGGTCATTTTTTACTCAGAAAACAAGTTCCATAATAGAATGAAATTGAGTGTCTGGTATGTTTGCTACATATAGTGATAAATATTGAATATCATCTTATGCTTTGGATACAACACATGCCTACACGCTTTTCCTTTAAAAACGCAGGACAAAGTGGATGAGGAAGAGCAAGTGTCAGTTATTCATTTATTATATCTCAGCTCCCAATCTACCCTTCTCTGCTCTGTGATACTGGAATTGGACCCTGTAAACATTTCCTTTTGGCCAGCTGGTGCAGTGTTAGGCTTTGTCAGTACATAACTGGGGACACACTGCTAAGGGATAGCAGCAGGAAGTACTTCCCTTCCTCTTTCTGTCTCCTGCGCGAGGGCCCAGGGGTCCTCACACACCCCGCGTGGGCAGCACCCTCAGGCCTTTCTCACCCCACCTGCCGCCTGTTTCCGTGGTGTGGGCTGGCTCACACCCTGGACAAACAGCCGCCTCTTCTACAGCCCAGCTGTGACTAGGCCACTCCTGCCACTTTCTGTGCCAGCAGCAGCTGCGTTTTTCTTATGTAACCAAGAGCCGCGCCCCCTGCAAAGGCATCTGAACCTCAACCTGTGGGGAGAGAAGGCTTTCCCGAGTCCTCCTCTCTTCCTCAGCCTGGATACATGTTACCAAAGGACAAACAACATCCCACCTCCCTCCATTATTGGAGTTTTTTCAGAGGAGAGATCAGCACACTTTTAACAACCTTTTAAAAATGTAAAACACATTCTTAATGCATGGATCGTAGTTGGCTGAGCCCTAGATTTAGAGTATGTTTAAATTCTTGCTTTTTTAAACTGGAGAACTTTAACTTGAAACAGACCTAAAACAGTGAGAAGTCCGAATCGTTGCATAACAAATCACCCTACAACTTGGTGGCTTAAAACAAGCGTAATGGTTTATTAACTCTCACGGTTTCTGTGGGGCGGGCCAGGGGGGCCACGCGGCTGGGCAGTTCCAGCTCCACGACTCTTGGGAGGACACAGATGTTGGCTACAGCTGCAGTCGTGGGAATGCGTGTCACGTGGGGCCTCTCAGCTGGGTGTCTGGAGCATCTTCATAATGTGCTACTGGCTCCCCCCAGAGAGAGCCCTTCAAGAAGCCAAGCACAAGCTGTCATTCCTTTTATGACCTGGCCTCACAAGTCACACACTGTCACTGCTCTGGTATTATGTGGGTCATGCAAGTCAGCCCTGATTCAGTGTAGGGGGCGTTACAGAAGGATGTGAACACGCGGAGGTGTGGATTATTGGGGACCGTTTTGGAAGCGGGCTACTGCAGACTTTTGCATGTAACTGCTTTTGAATATATCCATTGATGCTTACTAAATTAATAAAGTGTTGACAGAGAATCTTGAAAGCCCATTGCTTTAGAAATTCAATTAATGAAATGTGTAATTACCGTAACGGTACATATAAGCAGCTTATAAAATGCCTAAGTTAGGTAGAATTGTGTACAGTAAAAATCCTCTCCACCGTCCACTGAATCAAGTTCCTTTTAACCAAATCCCACTTAAACTTCTTCCTTCCGTCTGTAGAACATACAAGCATGTTGAAATTTTGGGGCTGTTCCTGTCTGTCGAACTGTTGACTTACCAAGATTCAACTGCTAGTTCCCAAACGTGTTTATGTTAGTTTATGTGTCATTGTAATTACGTACTTTAGATAGGAGATAAAGCAAATGTTAATGTAAGAGTGAAGTCTATGAAAATTAAATGAAATACTTTAGATACTAATTTGGTAAGTGAGTTACTCAAATTTGTTGAATTAGATATGGGCAAGCCAACAGTGCAAGTCCAGGAACAAAAATCTTGAAAATGTAGAAAAATTCTGAATTCAGATTGCTTCTCAAGTGTCTTAATGATCTTTCTCTAAAGAAACAGAAACTGGGGATGCCAGGGAATACCTTATAGGTATGGTTTTTGCAGAACAGTAATCCATGGATTTCCTCTCAAAAACAGGACTTGATATGGTGATGGAAAGAGAACTCACACTGGGTGGTGAGCTTATTACACAACAAGTGGACGATGCACTGTGGGATTGCACACCTGGAGCATATGCAATTCTTGCTAACCGATGTCACCCCAATAAGTCTAATAATAAAAAAACCCCAACAAATCTTCAACCTTAAAGCAGAATATTGGCCAATGAATGAATATTTGTTCATTTGGGAATAAAATGAGCACGTCTAAGGTATGTGTGCATTACTCAGCATGTTTCCTCCCCTTAGCAACTAGCTGCTGGTCCTAATTCCATTCAGTGAGAGGAACCCCTCCATCTTAAACGTGGCAGGTCTTTGGAAATGTGTAATACAAGGGTGTATAACGAGTGTTCTAGAGGGCCCTAGAGGTTTGGAAGGTATTTCTGCAGTTACGTATCACAGGGAGGAGGAGCGGTGGGATGGGTGAGACAAGTTGCAGGGTGCTCACTGGGGCTGTGGTCTTCCAGAGCAGTTTCCCATGTGTCTGTTTTATATATTATTCCTGGGGAGCAATGCATTTGGACATTCAACAGTTTCACATTGTAAAAAGTATCTGAAGCCACTTTCTAGTTCAACTTCTCAATTATATACTCTTGAACAGGCACCAGCAGGGCTTAGGGGATTTGCCCAAGAACATGGCTGGAGCCGGTTGTGAGAGAACCAACAGAATAAAAGCTCAGTGATCTAATGTCACCACAATATTGTCCTGCTTCACTGCTCTTTCCTCAGTAGATTAGTTTCTGAGAGAATTCTTTTCTTTTGTGTTTGCCATTCTTTCCTGTGTAAGCCCTTTAGTCTAACGTTGCTTTTAAATAACTAATGGAATCTTGCTCCATTCAAAATGAAAGAAATCGAAGTAATGAGCTTTTACCATACTGAAAACAGTAAGTATCTATTGTTTAAAACTATGCTGTTTTGACCTATGATAGATGCAAATTAAACTCAATTACATTTTCTTTTCTTTTCTTTCTTTTTTTTTTGGTGGTTCCCTGGCTGGGAATTGAACCCAGGCCACAGTGTTGAGAGCGCCAACGCCTCGCCACTACACCACCAGGGAACCCCCAATTATATTTTCTTAACGATGTACTTTATTTCATCTTTTCCTGCAACACAGCCATCAGTTCTGTCTGCAGCCCCTGCTCACAAATGGCTGTTTCTCATCTCTGGGCTCTGCTGACCCCTCACCCACATACCACCCCACCCGCCTTTACACTTCCACCTGTCTTCAAGGCCCAGCACAATGGCCTCCAACGTAGCCAAGGAATTTTTTTCTCCTCCAAAGGACAACTGTATCTGTAATCTGCCCTGTGGCCCTAAGCACCACTTTTGTCTTGGGAGGCTGTCTTCACAGCCTGAGGGCTGACATCTGAAGGGCACAGACAGCGGGTGGTTCCTGCTGCGGTTTCTGCGATGGACGGTCCCTTCCTCGTATACCTCTGCAGGGTGTGTAATAGCGTGGAGCCCTGTGCTCGCCAAAGAAACCCAGGTGTGCTCCCTTTCCACGGTGCCCAGTGTGGGGCTGCCACCTTTGTCATGCAAAGATCTTCAGATACTACTGCAATATAGAGAAGCTGTGACTATGAATACATGCAGAGGTTTAAATAAATGTGCGCGCGTGTGTGTATATATATATATATATATACACATACATATTCTAATATGTTTATATTTATGGACATGCTAAACCATACATATCTTAAACATGACCTTTAGTTTGGAAAAGTAATAATTGTATTGACTTTGTTAAATATTATGATTGCATTTTTGGAGTTGTATTCAGACCTTGAGCAGCATTATTTTAAGTATCTTTAATGGTGATCAGAATTCATCCTGTCAAGGGGAATTTGAACAGCCAAATGTTGTTAGGAACCAAGTCTGTTACTTTTCCTTATCTGATTTCTAGCTTTGGTCTTAAATCTTTTTAAAGTAAATTATATGCTCTAATGATATCTGGAATACAATCTAGTGATCTCTGAACAGAGCAATAATGGAGTTCTCACTTGTGGATTGGGAAGGACAGAGTGGAGCACCATTATTGTTAAAAGCCTCATACGATACTACTATCACATGGAGCGCTTTCATAGCAGAGCAATTAAAGTTGTCCTAAAAAGGCTTGTATTTAGAAGTACTCTGCTTTTATGTTTTTTTCTGTATCAATATATCACTGTTGCTTTTTCAACCAAGAGATTTAAATATAAGCTACTACTCTCTGATTTATATTCATTATGCAAATTATGCTAGTTCCTGCTGTTGTCAATTATATACATCAGCATCTCTTCTTCACCCTATGTCAAAAAATTCTTTTTTCTGTTTGAAGTAATGCTGCTGCTGCTTTTTCATTTTTAGCTGAGCTAGACTTCTTTTTAGGCCATACTTTTCTATTTTTTGATACTTGACATTTTATTAATGCATCTAGAATGTTAAGTTGGATCCCAAAAGGCTGCTATCCCTAATTTAAGGGGATGAAAACAGTAAATTTAAAAAAATTTTTTTCAGTATGTCTTTCAGTCACACTCCCTGATGTATTATTTTTAGTTGAATGTCATGTGGTGGGGGTTACTGATATACTCTCTAAATGACTTTAATACTGTAAATAATTAATAATTTGTTATCATCCAAGAGAAGAAGTATTATTCATATTTGAGTAAATAGGTTTATTTTACAAATAACTGGTGCTTTTCTGGAAATGGGAACCCCCTAACTGGATTAGTAACTGACAGACGTCTCACGATAGAGCATAGATGGGATGTAAATTGCAAGAAGGAGCTGAGTTTGAGTGAGTCAGTCTCGAAAAATTTCAGCTCTGCATGCGTGGCGGGTTTGTGTAAAATTTTCAGAGTGATCTTTTAATAACATCCCTCTAAGAAAGGGTTGTCATATGGTAAATATGATGGTTTTTCTTATAAACTTTGCTAACATGTCAGAGGAATGCCAATATTCTTGAAGTTTCTAAATAAGAATTTATGAAAGACTTAGGAGTTTTCTGGAGTTTTTTTCCTTCTTGTTGAATTTTCAATTCCCTAAGTAACCATAGTTGACTACTGGCATGCCAAAAAAAGTTTTATTTAATGTTTGACCCCCTTTTTAACAGGTCACTTCTCTCTAAAAATGCTCATTTGAGTGTTTGTCTACACCTGTTTTAGCATTTTATTTTGAAACAATAGCAAACTTACAGAAAAATTGTAAATGCAGTAGGAAGAATGTTTTGTTTCTGAACTATTTAAGAACAAGTTGCAGCCATGATGCCATTTCCCTGTAAACATAAGAACATTCTCCAACTTAACCACAAAAAGATCATAAAACTTAGCAAATTAACATTGATACATTGCTACAATCTAATTCCTAGACCCCATTCAAACTTTGCAAAAACTTCTGAGTCACCTTGAATTCGGTTGTCAGGTGTCCTTCAGTCTGGGACAGCCACATTCCTTCCTTGACTTTCAATGACTTTCACTCCTTTGCACATTAGTTACTTTGTAGCACATCTCTGGGTTTATCTGCATTTCCTGTGGCTTGATTCAAATTATACACTGTCATCAGGAATATCACATAAGTGTTGCATATATTCTCTCTCATTGCATGATTTTGCTTTGTCCCATTACTGATAATGTTCACTTTATTCACTTAAATAAGGTGGTGTCTGCCAGACTTCTTCCCTTTGAAGTTAATCGTTTTTCCTTTGGTATTCTTTTGTGGGGAGGTATATTCAAACTACCCTGTATGTACATGTCTGGTTTCTTATCAAACTTCAAATGAATTGTTTTAATTACCGTCTTATATCAGGATGAACTCATGGTTTCTTTTTTTTCCCAGTTGATTATAATTTGTTACTGTCATTATTTATTTTAATGCTCAAGTTGTTCCAGCTTTGACCATTCAGGCTGCCTTCAGGCTTGCTTCTGCAACCTCTTGATACGTCTCCATTCTTCACTGAGCGCTTCTTTGCTTTTTAGTACAGCAGGTTGTGCCAGGCGCCTCTTGTCCTTCCCATGCCCCACCCCTGGAATTAGCCATTTCTCTAAGGAGCTCTGGTTCCTTTTGGATAAGAATGGTATTTAGAAGCCAAGATCTGGATGCTGGATATGCTCACTGTTGGGAGTGTTACTACTCACCATCCCCCTCAGGAAGAGGATATACACATATACATATGTACATCTACATATATAAGTTTAAAAATATGAATATATAAAATTTAAAATATGCATACATACATTAAATATTTGCATCTTTGAAAAGTTTTATTTATATTTGTTTATATTTTTGCATATTGAAAACAATGAATGCATACCCTTACTTCCATTGCATTGCCATATTGTAACTCCTTGTTTAATAGGATAAATCTAACTCCCACTATTATTAACATATTTGCTCATTTGATTGGTTTTCCTGTGTGTGACAGTCTGTCATCTCTGCCACCACTACTTCCCCTGATTAGATGCCTTCCTCACCTGATTTGGGCTCTGACACCTTGTTTTGAGTCTGTCTCCCATGCAGGTGCCCTCTTCACCCCATTCAGGCTCCACCACCCACACTAATCCGCTCTGCAATGTGGACGCCCTCCTGGCCGTGGGCAAGCTCTGAGACCCTATGCTGGCTGCCCCTCTGCATGGATGCCCTCCAACCACACTAGGATTCAGACTGCCCACATCAGGCCACACCTTTCCCCCTCCATCTGTGCCCTTCTCAGAATGAATCCTTAGAATGAAGAAGTTTTATGACTTCTAAGCAGGAAAAATAGAATTAAATCTGTACCTTGCACACTGATGAAAATGCAGAACCCCAGAAGTAGAAAGATCAAAGAAAAATCAATCTGGAATTCTACACCCAGTAAATTATCATTTTGGGAAAATAAAGTGTGAGACACTAAAAATCTTATTGAAAATTCTTTTCTGGAAAAATAAAATTGAATATATAGGAAAACAGGATATAAGAAGAAATGGAGAGCAAAACAGTTAAAAATCTTACAGGTGAATCTAATAAATAATTACTATATAAGATAATATTTTATATAGATGACATTGGGGGTTCTAAAAATAAGGTAGAAATAATTTCTTCTTAATTGTGATTTATATAGTCTAAGGTCCCTACCACTGTTCATCAGTAATTAGCTTTACACTGTAAGCCAAGTAAGAATGTCTCAATGTATAAGGCAGACGTTAAAAGGATAGAAAAACAAACAAACGTACCTTTAAACCAATAGAGAGTGTAAAGAAGTATAAAAAAGTTAGTGAAATTATCAGAAGACAAAAAGGAAGAAAGAAGCAAAGGAAGATTGGGATAAATAGAAAGCAAAACATATGATGGCAGATATCCAAATTTATCAGAAATGCAAATGTAAACAGATTAGACTCAGCAGTGAAAAGGGCAGAAATTGTTGAATTTATTAACATAGAGGTTTTACAACCCATAACGTGGGCTCTCATTGAAAGCACTATTCAGAGCTATGATGAGCCGAATTTAACATGGAAGGAAGCAATGGGAATGCAGAAGAAGTGCTGAAGAACGAAACAGGTAAAATATACACATAAAAAGTGAGTAAAAACGCAATCATTTTAAGCCGTGTTTTATGTGCCGCCTAACGCGGAGCTCTTTTGTGGAGTGTGTGAACCAAGCACATTAAACTCCTTGTTACACAACTGCTTTTGCTTTGAAGCTTGTTCTTGGGTTCATTAGTTTGCCACCCCGTGGTGCATCTTGATTTTTTGTAGAACTTCACACTGAGCTAGAAGCTTTTATGATTTCCTTGTGCTTCTCTGTTTAAAAAAAACCCTAAACTGCTATATAGTAGCTCTCTTTTGATGAACTCTTCTGACTTCCCATTCATTAATTATAAATAATGTATGTGTAAGCCACTGTACTCTACCATTCAATTTGTTTTGTATTAGGTTAGAGTGGGACAAGCAAATTTGTCTAATAACTTCTCTCTGGGTTGTGATCATTATTTTTCTCTCAAAACTATTTTCTTGAAATGAAGACAGTAAGAGGGAAGAAAAAAAGGAAGGAAAAATGAAAAATATATATATTTACAAGAATATAATTTCAGGGTCCTGCTGAAGTTAGTCTAGAGAACGATGGAAAGATTAGTTTAAATGCCAAGTGTTCAGAAAGGGATATATGAAGTCTGACAGTTAAGTTCACGAACTTGCCACCGTGTGCTAATGTTGGCAGCCTGTACAGACAACTCGGTAAGGTGTCATAACCTTGGTGTACCTGTGTCTCACAGCGGTGTTCCTGTTAACATGCGGTGGTATCTTGCTGAGTGGCGTTCATTATTGTTGTGTGTTTTTGTGTGCTGTTGTGAGAATGTCAGAGCTTCAGTTAGAGCAACAAACAAACATTAAATTTCTTGTTAAACTTGGCAAGCGTGGAAGTGAAACCAGGGACATGTTAGTCCAAGTTTATCTGGATAATGCCTTGAAGAAAACAACAGTGGACAAATGGATTAAATGTTTTTCTGAGGGGATAGAAAGTGTCATTGATGAAGAGAAGTCAGGATTGCCAGTAATGAGCAGAACTGATGAAAACATTGCAAAAATTTATCGAACTGTGTGTCAAAATTGCCGGCTGACTGAGAAGCAGAGCAGACCAAGGAAACATCAGTAGAGCAACAGGAAAATCCTAACTGAAAATCTTGGCATGAGAAAGGTGTGTACAAAAATGGTTCCGAAGGAGCTCACCAATGAACCAAAGCAAAGGCAGGTTGAAGTTTGCCAAGACCTTTTGGAGAGGCAATATGAAGTTTTGGGCCATGTTTTCACTAGTGATGAAACATGGGTGTACCAATATGACCCTGAAACAAAATGTCAAAGTGCACAATGGAAATCAGCCAATTCTCCATGACCATAAAAGTTCTGTCAGTCCAATTTAAGAGTCAAATGATGTTGCTAACCTTTTTTTTTATATCAGAGGGATTGTTCATTATGAATTTGTACCAGCTGGACAAACAGTCAACCAAGTTTACTATTTGGAAGTGCTGAAAAGGCTGCATGAAAGTTAGACGAAAACGACCTGAACTTTTCATGAACAACTCATGACTTTTTCATCCTGACAACGCACCAGCTCACAGGGCACTGTCTGTGAGGGAGTTTTTAGCCAATAAACAAATAACTGTATTGGAACCCCCTCCCTACTCACCTGATCTGGCCCCCAATGACTTTTTTCTTTACTTGAAGTTCAAGGAAATATTGAAAGGAAGACATTTTGATGACATTCAGGACATCAAGGGTCAGTGGATGACAGCTCTGATAGGCATTCCAGAAAAAGAGTTCCAAAATTGCTTTGAAGGGTGGACTAGGTGCTGACATCAGTGCATAGCTCCCCAAGGGGAGTACTTCGAAGGTTACTGTAGTGATATTCAGCAATGACGTATGTAGCACTTTTTCTAGGATGAGTTCACGAACTTAATTGTCAGACCTCGTATGTTCGTTCTTGCAAGTCAGTGATTTATGGATTTTCAGAAATGATTATCCATTCCTTTCTGACAAGGAAAAAATGTAGAAGTAGTATATAAAATGGAAATGTGCAACAATAGGTAAATGGTTAATTCTGGTATACCCATAAGATAAGTGGTGATAGAACTATTTAAATTATTTTGTGGGAAGTTTTTAATGAAGTAGGTAAATTTATCAAACATTAATGATCAGCTCTCAATGGATTATACAATTTTATATATATACACGAATGCTTAGATAAAAGAATCCAGGTGGTGGGATTGTGGATGCTTATTTTCTCTTCTCCAGGTTTTCACAATGCCACTTACTATATATTTCTTTTCCTCACTTTTTTAAAGTTTCCTGCTTTTTATGGGGTTTTTTTTTTTTTTTTGCTTCTTTTTTCTGTTTTCCCTAAAAGTTTGTTCTATTCTTCTTTTCTACCATTTTAGGAACTGTGATTGAGTGGTTTCCTTTAAGTGTTTAACATAAACACATAATTAATTATAACTTTTCTAACAAAGTCTCAGGGTATTCATTATCTTTGCCCTCCTCCTGAACATGACAAGGATATTCACGTTATAGGAATCTACTGATTATAACATACCAAATATTGTTTAATATTGCCCCACTCATTCAACACACACACATACACACATACAGGTTTAACATTTCTTCCAATAAGTAGTTTATTTACCAACACTTTACAGCTTTGGTGTTTGTATTAGTTTCCTAGGGCTTCCATAACAAAGTACTTCAAACTGGGTGGCTTAAACAGATTTATTTTCTCAAAATTCTGGAAGCCTTTTTGGATTGAGATAATTAGGTGTTCTGTTAGCTTCTTGGATTTGAGGATCCAGTTCCTTCCATAGGTTTGGAAAGTTCTTGTTAATGATTTGTTTGAATGAGCTCTCTATTCCCTTCTTCCCGTCTTCGCCTTCTGGTATATCCATTATTCTTACGTTGCTCTTTGTAATGGAGTCAGATAGTTCTTGTAGAGTTTTCGTGTTTTTGTGGTGTTTTTTTTTCAACTCTTAATTCTCTCTCCTTTTGCACCTGAGTCATTTCTAGATTTCTGTCTTCTGTGTCACTAATTCTTTCCTCTATCTGGTCTGCTCTATTTCCTAAGCTTGCAAGTTTACACTTCATCTCTTTTATTTAGTTCTTTAGCTCCTGAATTTCTGTTTGGCTCTTTTTTTATAGTTTAATATCTCTAGTGAAGTACTCCTTTTATTTGTTGATTTTATTTGAGTTGTTAAATTATCTGTCTGAGTTTTCTTGTATCTTGTTGAGATTATTCAGAACTGCAGTCTTGAATTGTGTCATTTAAATCACATACTTACAAATGTTTAGGTTTATTTTCTGAAATTTTTTTCATTTTCTTTTGGAATTCCCTTCTTATCTTTTTTTTTTTTTTTTTTTTTTTTTTTTTTTTTTTTTTTTTTTTTTTTTTTTTTTTTTTTTTTTTTTTTTTTTTTTTTTTTTTTTGCTTTTTGGTATGTGGGTAGCTCCCTGACTGGGAATCGAACCCAGGCTGCAGCACTGACAGCGCCAACGCTGAAGCCTTAAGCCACTACACCATCAGGGAACTCCCTCCCTTCTTATCTTGATTATTCATTGTGTTTGATGGCTTACTTGTCTGTCTGGGCATTTGTAGGATGAAAGCTGCTTTTTAAAGTAGTTTATACTTGACTGTATAACTTTGATAAACGGAGGTTTTTATTTTGTTTGCTAGTACAGGCGCTGAACAGGAGCTTTTATTTTCTCTTACTTGCACTGCTGGGGCTTCTGGGGTCTGTGGGGCAGTATCACCAGGGCCATGGAAAACACTCCATCTTCCCTGAGGAGATGAGCATCCCCTTTATAACCCAGTACCCTCCGTCTGGAGGCACCACTCCCAGGGATAGAAAGGGGCAGGCTATGGGTTTCCTGTGTGTTCATGAGGCCACCTTCCTATAGCCAGAAAGCACTGGCAGAGCTGCTTTGAGTTAACCCAACTGCCTCTACTAGGCTGTACTGGGTAGGGTATGTCGGCAGGGGGAAGTGAGATCTTGAGTCTTTGGTTCTGCTTTTCCTCCTGGGTTTCGCCACAGTGAGTATAGACTGCTTGGGCTGGGAATTTCTTTTCCCACCCTTTTGCTATGTGCTGAGTGAGGATTTTACCGCTTGACAGGCCACAGGGGCACAGAGTAGGCAGATTCCCCATATTTGGAAACTTTTGTCTGACAGGCTGTGGAGCACTGTAAGTTTTTTGCATTCTTTCTCTGCCCTGACCCTTGGATCAGTCTCACTGTGTGCCAGCAACCCAGGTCCAGTTGCTGTCTCTGCCCCTAGGGTCCAGTCTGCCAGCTGGGGCTGCACCCCAGCCCTTCCCTGCTGCCGTGTCTACCACGGTCAGGGAGTGCGCGGCTGTGTGCAGCTTCTGTCTCCATTCTCCCTCCCTGTCCTGTCTCCGCTGTGGGTTCAGGTCCTCCCAACTTCACATGTCTTTACGGATGTCTCAGATGTGTTTGTGTGTTGATCTAGGAATCCTTTACTGAATCATAGTTGTTCAACTTGTTGTAACTTCGAGGGGAGACACCTGGAGGTCCTTTTATGCCACCATGCTACTCTCTCTTTGGTTTTTTTGGTTCGTGGAAATACGTATATTGATTTTGAATGTGGAGCACAGAGGTCCCTTCATCTTGAATGAAATCTTGAATGTAAATTGCATCTTTGTTTTATTAATAAAAATAAAGACACTTAATCTAAATTGTGACATAGCCCTAGGAGCAACCTGATCTTGTTAATAGTCCCCAATGTGTGATTGTTATATACCTCATTTCTACTAATGACTGCCTCCCACTTTGAAGCTCAAACAGATCTCTGCCATGTTCAAATTTCCCCCCCCTGTAATCTAGCTATAGCCCTGCTCCTCTACTCCCCACCACCCACCCGTCTTCTTCTTTTTGTCACAACCCATTTCTTCCTGAACCCTCTGCCTGTCCAAGAGCACAGTAGTTGGTATATCTTGAAGCTGGGATTCCAGCTTGGTTCTGAATGACAGCCTGTGCTCTATCATGACTCTCAGGAAGAGGAAATGGAATTTGAACTGGACCTTGAGGGAATGGAAGGATTTAGGCAGAAGTGAACAAAGAATGACTTTAAATGACACAAAGCTCATTTGCCTGGGACCCAAGTTCCTGCTGTAGGGAATTATAAGTGACAACGCTATGGCGGTGAGTTGGGATATAGACATGTGTTCAGTTCTTAATTGTACCTTTCACTCGCTTAGTGCTTTGTTCCATTTAGTCCTTACATCATCTCTACAAGATAAATGTTCTTATTCCCATGTAACCCTTGAGAAAACTGAAGCACAGAGTGCTTAGTCCTGTGACTTACGTGTGATCTCTCAGCTCTTAAGTGGTTAAATCGAATTTAGAATTCCCTTCTTTTCAACTCTAGCGTCCTTGTTCTTTCTACTTCATGTAAGTTATTGAAGGCTAAGGGGTTTTAAGCAGAGATGTGAAAGGATTAGCATTGTGTTTAGGAAAGAAGTATGATAAAAAGAAGCCTGAGTTATCTTTTTAACCTGATACTGTCATTTGAAGGCAGCAACCCTTAACCCAACATTTTTAAATTTTGGAATTAAACATGATTCTATGCAGAAATTTAAGTGCCCTGAACGCCATTGAGCGTCCACTAGAGCCCAGCGGTTGATAATATAGTACTCATATCTGCAACTTTAGTATAAAAGTATTAAAAATGCAAATTCTCATACCTCTATCTCCGACTCACTAGATCAAAAATTTCAGGGTGGGGGGAGCCCAGGAATCTATGTTTTAATTAAACTCTCAGGTGATTGGTAGACATGCACACGCTTGAGAAAGCCCTGACAGTTTTCCCTGGCTACTCCGCTGCCTTTCAGCATTTCCTCATTGTCAAGTGGGTAGACCAGAAAGTTCATCTGCACATTAAATAAGTACTTTATGATGAGGACTTACCATTATTGGTATCTAGGAACCTGACTCATAAATTGTCTTTAGCATTATACAGATTCTAGCATAAACTTTAACTCATATATAAAGGTGGTAATATATAGAAAAATGTGGAAGGATACACACCAAACCATTAAAGAAAAGTTATTCATGACACTTGTTGAAGAAGGGAGGGTAGACTTTATTCAGGGGGAACACAACAGTGGGGTTTTGCTATGGGGGAGAGAGATTGGAGTTAACTCCAAATACACCCAGGAAAAGTGGAGCTTTATATCTGAGAAGCAAAAGTTTGGTGGATGGAAAATTAATAAGCTAAACTGATCTAAGGATTCTTGCTGAAGGCAGACTAGGATGAACAGATAGTATCAATGGGATGGTGGTGAATGAAGAATTTGATCAGGTATGGAGGGTGGGAGATTCTGGCCAAACCACTTGACAAGATTCTTATCAAAACTGGGCTCATGGAGGGTACACCCAAGGATGGGGCTCAGTGAGGCTCACCAGAGCCTGACCATAGTTTAGTCAAGGAGAGAGTCTTTGCCACCACTCGTAGTGATTACCTCTGGGGAAAGTTGTGGGATTGTGGAAAAGTCAAAGGAAGGGCTTTAACTTTTAACCCCTACAGTTTTATGTTTGGCTTTTTGGAGAATCATTTATATCATTAATATTTTTAAAGTTGTATTTTGGTAAAGAATTAATTCTGACATGTTTTCAAATGGTTACATTTCTCTGTTTCATGTAGTTTTACAAGAAGTAATAGATAGTATTGTAACATTCATGATCAGACTTGGAAAACTTATACTACTTATATATTTATTGATTGAGCACTGCATCTATTTTAAGAAATAATCAGGTTTTTTCTCATCTGAATAGTGACATATTTTTAGAAATAAAATTCAAATGAACAGTCTTACTCTGACAGATGTTTTATTGAAACTAATTGCCTAGGTTACATTTAATACTACACCTATGTATTTGAATGATTTGTGTAACTTATTTATGAGATTGTTTTGATTTTGAGCATAATGGGACATTATTTGAGTCAGTCATTTTATTTTTTATAGCAGTGAGCACATTTTAAATTGTTATTTTAATTTAATAGTATCCCCTCACACAAATGAAAACTTAAAAATATAAAAGACTTCTGAATTGTGCAATACTGACAGTTAACAAACTATGGCAAGGGGGTACACTAAAACAACTGGGTCTATATGAGACAGCTCCTGCGCGATGGCTGTGGTACTCACTCCCCTGGCACAACTGCAGAGGCGCATGAACCTGTTCTTCAGTGCCCTTTCCTTCCACCAGTGCAGTCCTGCCTTGGTGCACACATTGCACCGTGGTGTGATCCGTCCTTTGTTAGTAAGCACCAATACAGCTGTAGACACAGACACCAAATACATGCCCCATCGTAAGGTAAGCCATTGAGATGTTCTGGACCCAGCAATGGATTCCTACGTAGAACGTGTAAAGATGCTTGTCATGTTCGGGAGGAGGGCAAAGCTAATGAAAACCTTGAGACTTTGTTAGAAAAGTTGTAATTAAATATGTAATTACGTTAAACACTTAAATGAAACTACCCAGTCTGCGGTTCCTAAAGTGGTAGAAAAAAGGAAGCCTAGAACAAACTTTTTCATGGAAAGTAGAAAAAAGAAGGAAAATGCCCTGTAGGAAATCAGAAAACTGTCTGGTAGAACTTTCTGTGATGGTGGAAATGTTCTCTCCCTGTGCTGTCTAAAACGTCACCATTCAGCACAGGGAGCTCTGGAGCACTTGAAATGTGGCAGAGGTGCCGATGAGAAACTGAATTTTTGGTGTTATTTAACTTAAAGGGCCACACAGGGCTAGTGACTACCCTATTGGACAGCACAGACCTACCAAGAGCAGTGGTTTATCAAAGTCTAATATGCATGAGAATCGCCTGGGATCTTGTTAAAGTGCATATTCTAATTGAGTCAGGCTGGGCCGGGTCTGCGATTCTGCCTTTCTCATCAGCTCCTAGGGCATGCTCTGCGTCTGGTCCAGGGACCACACTTTGAGAAGCAAATATCTAGAATATGCTGTATCCATTTACTTTAGATGATCACCTAAAAACAAGAACCAAATTTAAAATTTCTCGCAACTCTAGGATTTTCAGGAATTCTCACACCAGAACTTGGGAACCCCATCCTGGTGTCACGGTCACCCCATACCATAGTGGTGGGCAGCAGTGCTGCAGGAAAGGTTTGGTGAGTCCAGGTACCTGTGGGAAGCTGAATTTTTCATTATGCTTTGTCATGTAAGGTTAGAAGGGATCTTCTGATAAAGACATTTATGAGTATTTCAACTTTCCCACTTTTTCTAAAAGAAAAAAAATCATCTTTCTTACAGGTTGTGTATGGGAAGCTGTGTGGAAATCTTCAATACTATCGATCACATCTTTACAGTACAGTGGTGCCACCTGATGGTAAGCTTTATTAGCATGTCCTCGATTCCTATGCTAATTTATTTCCATTCTTCCATACCACCCTACACCTGGCTCTGTTCAGGTCCTCCCTTTTCTGTTCCCATAATTATCTCTGATGTCTTTGGCAAACTCCCACCCCAGCAATCAGAGCAATTGTAGATGGATTAGAAGTAGTTTCTGCCCTCAAGAACTTAACTCTTTACGTAGGAAGACTCTAAGATGATTACAATGAAGCGTCTGTCACACATGCGATAGTGCAGTGTCACAGAACGGCAGGGAGACATGCACACTGTAGTATGATGACGGCACCGCAGGAGCCAGGCAAATGACGACAGGAATTCGGAGGCTTATGAATTCTATGTTTAAGCATTCCTTTTAGAATTTTTGTATTTTAAATTTTATTTTAAAACATTTTATATCTATTTCTATATTATCTTTTTGTTTTCCTAACAGAAGTAACAGTTAATTATAGACATGGCCTTCCCCTGATAACACTTACTTTGCCATCCAGAAGAGAGCGCTGTCAGTTTGTAGTCAAACCCATGTTATCCACAGTCGGTTCCTTCCTTCAGGACCTACAGCACGAAGATAAAGGTATCAAATCTGCAGCTGTCTTCACAGCAGGTACCCATATTGTGTATTCTCAACTCCGGCTTTTTCTCTCTTCCTGAACCTTTGTTTTGGTTCTTTACTTTTTAAGAAAGAAGTTGTTGATTCCTTAACTGTATATAATAAATGGTCGGCCTTTGCTAAGCACTTCATTTTTATAATCAGTAATATAAAATAATGAACTCTTGAATAGAAATTAATGGAATAAATTTAATGCAAGTTTCAGTTTTATTTCATAAACTTAACCTGAAAATTTTTCCTCTGAGGAAGTATTTTTTCCTCTGAGAAAGTTTTAAAGTCAGTTATGAGCATGTAATTTTCAGCAAAATTTGAATAATTAAAAAATGAAATGCAGTTTCAGTGATTAAAATAGCCAGTGAATAATTAAAATGCACAAATAGTGCATTTATCTTTGTTATAAAGCAATTATAGTCTAGTATGTTTTTTGACAGAATTGGTTCTCAGGAAGAATATATATGGTTTTTTAATATTAGCCGAGGTGGTTAATCATTTAGACATTTTCAATTTACAATATAGCTTTTATGTCCTCATTGTCTGAAATGGTCTTAGACATACTATTCCTAAAATAGAATAATGAATTGTATACCCCAGCCCAACATACAGAGGCTACAACTATAGATAAATAAATAAATTTGCATTGTTATTTTATGGTAGTATTACATGATTAGCATACTTATTTAAAAGTTGAATACTGTGGCAGTTTTGGAAAAGAAATAAACATTCTTCCCTACCCAAGTTCAGCACTACTAAAGGAGAGATATAGAAGTTGGAAAAATGGAGATTGAAGAATTTATTTACTTTATCAAATATTTATTGAGTACCTAACATATGCTGGGCACTGTTCTGGATGCTAGAGCAGACCTGGGTAGACTTTTTCAGGACAAGGGCTACTTCTCCAAGTGTCGTGGTCCACTAGCTACTTTATTATTCAGGCAGTCCCCCCAAAATTGCTTGATGGTCCACTGGTGGACCGTGATCCATATCTTGCCTAGCCTTCTGCTAGAGGTAGAGCAAAGAACAATAGAGATAAAAACTCCTCTTCTTATGGAGCTTACATTTTAAAGGGAAAGAAAGAAGGTAAAGGAATAAAATACGATGGCTGTCTGAAAGAAAATCCGGCCATAAATGCCTGTATTTTTCATACTACATAACATATAATGGATCCTTTCCAGACAGTAGCATATTAGATAGTAAGTGTTATGGAGAAAAATAAAGCAGAGTGGGGGTGGGGGAGTATATGTGTTGTCGGGGAGGTGTTCCCTGAGGTCACTTTTGAGTGAGGACCTGGAGGAGTGAGAGAGCTGTGTCCTGGGAGAAGAGTGCTCCAGGCACGGGCCCTGAGGTAGGACCCGATGCGCCTGTGTCTGCAAAGGAGAGAGCTGGGTGGAAGTGAGAGACGAGGGACGGTTTGGGGAGTGCCTTCTTGTTGGTTACTGTAAGGACTTGGGATTGATTTAATTGGAAGGGGAGCTTTCTTCCCGGCAAAACCAGAACCCAGAGACTAGTAGGGTTTTGGTCCTATGGCCGCAATGGCCTAATACTACACCCTAAACTTGACAGACATTCCCCCCAGTCACTGGGGACTGGGCCTTCCCCATAAGGCCAGGGCCTGCCTTCTTAAATTGCTTTTTTTTTTTTTTTTGGTTGGTTCCCTGGCTAGAAATCAAGCCCAGGTTACGACGGTGAGCGCACCAAAGCCTAGCCACTACACCTCCCGGGAACCCCCTTCCTAAGCTCCTGAGCGCACCAAAGCCTAGCCACTACACCTCCCGGGAACCCCCTTCCTAAGCTCCTGAGCGCACCAAAGCCTAGCCACTACACCTCCCGGGAACCCCCTTCCTAAGCTCCTGAGAGCAGGCAGATGCAAACATTGGGTACAGTGCTTGCCTGGTAGGTGGTGTGTACTCACTAAGTGCTTGTTAAATGAACGAAGTAAGTAAGGGTGGCTACAGCAATGACGGATGTGTACAGGCTTGTTTCTAAAAATAATTTGAGTAGCTTTGAAACGTAAAGCACAAAGCAAGACTAGAACTATTACTAGAAATCTTAGAGAAAGGGGGCTTTTACACTGAGTGAAAACATTTTATTTGGGTTTAAATTAACACTTGTCCAAGAAGAGGTGAAAAACTTAACACTATCATTAGCTCCTTCAAATGTTCCACAACAATGTTTGGCTGATGCTACATTAGTATAAAGGATAATATAGTACTTCAACTGAGAAATCATATGCAGTTGATTTCTTTTTGTATAGTAGTATTTTAAGAAGCTGGTTTGAAATCATTTAAATGTAAATTTTAAAATGACACTTGCAAAGTCAGATAAAACTAGTGTGTTGCTAATCTTTTAAAAATGTGGCTCTGTGGGTGGAATTTGCCTGCATTTACCTTGGGTGTGAAAAGAGTGTTCTAAGCTTGTCACAGTTTTGCCCATAGTGTGGGTTGAATTATTTGGCAATTCCTGGGAAAATGATCTCATCCAAACTGATGAACAGGAACCCAAACAGTCAAATTCTAGGAACAGACCCAGGTGCAGACTTGCCTTGCTGCTGCTGGAACAAAAGAACTACAGAGAGCCAAACAGGAGGAGGCAGGCAACCGGGGTCTTCCTGATTTTACGAGCAGTATTCCTGCAGCACGCATAGTAATACAGCTGAAATAGCTCCAGTGAAGGTAGCCAAGCAAATGCCTGGTCTTTATATCACATAATTATAAGTGGATTGTTCTGCAGGAGTAATGATAAAAAAAAAAAACAAAATTCCTACCCAGCACCAGTTTTTCACTTATTGTTCAATGAGTTTGCTTTCTTACCACCTGGGTTTCATTAAAGTTGGGTTCAAAACTAGGCTATGAGAAACTGTGCCAAGCACACTGAGGTTAAAATTTTCCAAGAGATGTATTTTTTCTGACATGTTCCTATGGTATTGTATTTACTATTAGACTCTCTCCTCCCTCTCTCCATAAAATAAACCACAGAAATGCACATTTACTCCTTAGGTTTAATTATGTTCATTACTCTCCCTGCCACCCCCATCTTTCCCAGCTTTGCCTCTTTTCACCTTTTCCAAGCTAGAAGGGGAGGGAACCCAGTGATATAGTGGTTTGTGGTGCTGTTTTAACTAACACAAATCGGTCACCTCTAGTAATTAAAAATAAGAGAAAGGCAGGCTTTGAAAAACTGTAACTGCGTGTGTGCCTGCACATCCCCATCAGGCTTGTCTGTAAACAGCAGAAACGGACTCTGGGGAGGAGTGTGTCAGCCAGCTCTGAGATTGCGATTGACAGAAAGCCAGGATCCAAAGAGGGCGGGAACCCCGGGGGGTGGGGGAGGCGTAGATCACAGCAGAAAGCAGGTCAGCCCTGGAACAGCCTAATAGCTCTGCTGGGACACTCCCAACCCTACAACGGCCACCTCACTTCTGGCCTTGCTGGGAAGAGTTCCCACTTCTGCTGAATCTCTGCATGACTGTCTAGATACAGTCTCACCGGGACATCAGTCTGCATCCCAGCCCAGCTGACAGAGGGTGCTCTGCTTGGTCCAGTGGAATGATGGGAAAGCAACAAGGAAGGGTTCCTCCCAGGGGGAACAGTGTTGGGTATGGGGATCGCCCTGCAAGGCAGATGTCTGCTATTGTATTGTAAAGACCTGGGTTGGTATTATATTTCTCTGTATGTGAGGAAATGGTTCTTAACTGTTCTAAAACAAGGGCATATATTTTTGCTTTATGTTTTTTCTTTTAGATGGCAGCGAGATTGCAGGTTCGACCTTGATGGAAATTTTGCTAATGAATGATTTTAAACTTGTCATTAATAAAATAACGTATGATGTACAGTGCCCCAAGAAAGGTAAGAAACAAAACTATGCAAGTATCTTAACATTTCCCTGTAGCTATGGGACTTGTGTGGTGAGCAAGCTTATCTTAATCTTTTTAAATAAGGCTTTGGAGAACAGCGGTTAAGCTTTCCGATCAGGAGTATAAATGATCAGTAGAAGTTGCCTAACAGGGCTTTTAGTATCATATACTCTTTCGAGACTTTTAATACTTCATTTTAGGAACTTGAATGCTTAATCTGATATTACTGGTTTAAGAAGTGGGCCTGAAAAATCATGAACTCAAGTGTGTATTATACAGCTCTTAACTCTTTTTTTTTTAATTGGACTTTATTTTTTAGAGCAGTTTTATGTTCACAGCAAGATTGAGCGGATAGCAGAGTTCCCATATACCCCTTTTCCACATCCCCACAGACTTCCCCACTGTTAAGAACCAGAGCGGTACATTTGTTCCAATCCATGAACCTACATCAACACACCTCATCACTCAAGGTCTGTAGTTGACATTAGGGCTCACTCTTGATACTGTACATTTTACGGAGTTTGACAAATGTATAATGACGTATATCCACCATTGTGGTACCATACAGAATAGTTTCATTGCCCAAAAAATCCTCAGTGCTCTGCCTTTCATCCTTCTCCCCATCGCCAACCATGGCAACCACTGGTCTTTTCACTGTTTTTTTGTTTTTGTTTTTGTTTTTGGTGTTTCCCTGGCTGGGAAACTTTTTACCGTTTTTTCATAGTTTTGCCTTTTCCAGAATGTTACACACTTGAAACCACATAATATGTAGCCTTTTCAGATTGGCCTCCCTAACATAGTAGTATTCATTTACGTGTTCTCCACGTCTTTTCATGGCTTGATAGTGCATTTCTTTTTAGCACTGAATAATATCCCATTGTCTGGATGTATCACAGATTATTTATCCATGTACACACTGAGGGCCTCTTAGATGTTTTCAGGTATTGACGATTATGAATAA
The DNA here is from genome assembly GCA_004026885.1 of Lyroderma lyra. NCBI lineage: Eukaryota > Metazoa > Chordata > Mammalia > Chiroptera > Megadermatidae > Lyroderma > Lyroderma lyra. The sequence goes on from PVJL010002097.1 coordinate 162,232, forward strand.
AGTGGCTATAAACATCTGTGTGTAGGTTTTGTGTGGACATAAGTTTTCAATTCATTTGAGTAAATACTAAGGAGCATGATTGCTGGATTGTATGGTAAGAGTATGTTTAGTTTTGTAAGAAACTGAGAAACTTTTTTCCAAAGTACCTACCATTTCGCATTCCCATAAGCAGTGAGTGAGAGTTACTGTTGCTCCACATTCTTGTCAGCATTTAGTGTTGTCAGTGTTTTGGATTTTGGCCATTCTAATACGTAGTGTAGTTGTATCTCGTTGTTTTAATTTGCAATTATCTATTGACATATGATTTCAAATACTTGGTTGCCATCTGTATATTTTTGGTGAGGTGTCTGTCCAAGTCTTTGGCCCATTTTTCTTATTATTGTTGGTTTCAGAATTTTTTGTATACTTTGGAGAACAATTCATTATCAAATCTCTCTTTTGCAATCTCTCTTTAGACCACAGGTTTTTAATTTTAATAAAGTCCAGCTTATCAATTATTTCTTTCATGGATTGTGCCTTTGGTTGTATCTAAAAAGTCATCCCCATACTCAAAGTCATCTAGATTGTCTCCTATGTTATCTTCTTTATAGTTTTGTATTTTATATTTAAGTCTATAATTTATTTTAATTTTTGTGAAGGTGTAAGGTCTGAGTCTAGAGTCATTATTTTGCATGTGAATGTCCATTTCTTCCAGCACCATTTGTTGAACAAACTGTCTTTGCTTCATTGATTACCTTTGCTCCTTTATCAAAGACCAGTTGACTATATTTAATTGGGTCTATTTCTGGATACACTGTTCTGTTCCACTGATCTGTCTATTTTTTTCACCAATACAACACTGTCTTGACTACTGTAGCTTTATAGGAAGCCTTGGAGTTGGGTAGTGTCAATCTTTTTACTTCATTCTTCTTCAATACTGAGTCAGCTATTGTAGATCTTTTGATTGTTCATATAAACTTTAGAATCAGTTTGTTGATATCCACAAAATAACTTGCATGGGCTCTTGATTGTGTTGAATCTATAGATAAATTTGCAAAGAACATTGCACAGAACTGATAACAACACTGAGTCTTTCTGTCATGATCATGAAATATCTCTTCATTTATTTAGTTCTTTGTTATCTTTCATTGGACTTTGTAGTTTTCCTTATATATATCTTGTTAGATTTATACCTAAGTATTTCAGTTTTTTGGTGAAAATGTAAGGGTAATGTATTTTTAATTTCAATTTCCACTTGTTCATTGCTGGTATATAATAAAATGACTGATTTTTATATATTAACCTTGAATCCCGTGCCCTTCTTATAATTGCTTTTTGGTTCCAAGAGGGTTTCTTTTGGGGGGGGGGTTGATTCTTTCAGGTGTACTACATAAACAATCATCTCATCTGCAAACAAAGGCAATTTTATTTCTTTTCTTATAACCATATTTCAAAAATGTTTCAATTACAGTTGAAATTCAATCTTATTTTAGTTTCAGATATACAGCATAGTGATGAGACATTTATGTAACTTATGAGGTCATGCCCCCGGTAAGTGTAGTGCCCACCTAGCACCGTATGTAATTATTTCAGTTTATTGACTATATTCCCTATGCTGTATTTTACATCCCCATGATTGTCTTTTGTTTACATGTTTGTACACCAGCTTCCCTCCCCTGTGGATTGTGAAAGAAGTTTTGGGTAGATGGTTGGAGGGTGCGGGGAGGGATCTTGGGTTGTACTCAGGTAAAGTGAGTCCATAAACTGAGGAATTACAAACTAAGGTGAGGTGTCCACCTGGATTCTGATAGATGGATACTCCCCTCCTCTTCCCGTGTTAAGATTTTTAAAGGAACAGCAAACGTCGTATTACAAAGAAGAAATACAAACAAAAATAATGAATTTTAAAGCTACTGTTTTGTAATTTATTATTCCAGATTGTCTTTATACAAGACGGACTAATGCAATCACCTGAGACCGGAAAAAAGGCCAATACGGAATGCCTCCCTAGGAGTTGGGAGGGCTCATGGGGCCAGCCACAGTGGCCGGTCCTGGGGACTCAGATTTGATTCCCTGGATCTACAGACCCTGGAAGAAAAACCTTGGTGACTGCCCTGTATTTCCCTTGTGTCTTTTCTCAGAAAAACTGAATAGTGAGCATGCTACTGAGATGGAAAACATGAAATCCTTGGTTCACAGACTATTTACAGCTTTGCATTTAGAAGAGTTTCAGAAAAAGAAAGAGCACCTTTTACTGGAGAGAATTGACCACCTGAAAGGACAGCTGCAGCCCCTTGAAGAGGTTAGGAAGCATCACAGATGAGTCTGTTTGAAAATAATACCCAGTATTTATTGAGCGCTCTCCCTGTGAGCATTTTCTGAGTGCTTTGTTTATGCTCATTTTCTCCTATAAGACTCACAATGAGCCATGAGCTTGCTACTGTTATCTTTCTCATTCTTCAGATGGGGAAACTGAGACAGTAAAGGCACATAGCTAATATGTGGTAGAGCCAGAACTTGAACTCTGGTGGTCGGATGCTAGGGCTGTCATCTCACACTCTGTGCTGTTTCCTTCCCATAGATGGGCCGTAATGTCTCTGTCATGAGGACAGTATGAGCTGGGATGCACTAACTGTAGTACAGCCACAGTTCCTTTTGTAGAGAATAGCACCATTGGCCCCAGCTCTGCCTGACAGAACGGCAACTGCGAAGTTAGCGATGGCTTCCTAACATTTGAAGTTAATCATTGGTGGAGAAAAAAAATAACTTTGCAGGGGAGGGGCAGGAGTCTGTTTTAATATAAGGGAAAAAACTGCGTTTTTTAAAACGTGATTTCATTTGTGATTTTTATATACAGGGTCCAGCAGAAGTAATGCCAGACCCTGTATGTAAATGTCTCACATGAGATGGACAGCAATTCTAACATTTCACCTAAAATGTCACCTGAAGTGTGCTTGAGTGTGATATTATTATGTTACAGAATTGCATGCTTATGATCTTGTAATAGAAGATTTGGTATAGAATACCAGCTCATAAAAATAGGGCATTATTTGTGCCAGACCCTGTATGGGTAGGTATATGTGTATCTTTGTATATGAATAGAAAGTTTCTGGAGATAAAAGAAACTTTTAGTATTGATTACTTCTTAGGATACTTAGGGGATGGTAGAGAAAAGAGACTTTTTAAATATTATTTGTTGGATTGTGTACCTACATCATTTGTTTTACATTTTAAAAAGTTGCTGATATATTTATTTCTATTAAGATTTATAAAAAACTAAAAAGGAGACCAATGGAAAGTACTCTTCCCATTGCCCTCCTAATACCATATCCCCACACCTGTGAACCATGTCACATATTCTTTATCAGTGTCCAGATACAAATATGTTCCTATTCTTTTCCCCCTTTTCAGAGAAGGGCTATTATACACTAGTCTCACCTTTTTTTTTTACTAATAGTAGACAGGCATACCTCATTTTATTTTTCTTTGCTTTATTGCGCTTTGCAGATACTGCATGTTTTTGCAAATTGAAGGTAAGACCCTCTACCAGCAAAAAGATTATGACTCACTGAAGGCTCAAATGATGGTTAGCATTTTTAGCAAAAGAGCATTTTTTGATTAGGGTATGTTCATTGTTTTTTAAGACCTAATGCACAGCACACTTAATGTACTACAGCATAGTGTAAGTATAAATGTGCGCTGGGAAAGCCAGAAAGTAATGTGACTCGCTTTATTGCACTATTCGCTTTATTGCGGCGATCTGGAAGCAAACCTGCAATATCTCTGAAGTATGCCTGTATCCTGGAAAGATCTCCATATTGGTACCTGGAGAGCTTCTTCATTATAGCTGCATAGTAGCTTGATATATATAAGGATAATCTTTGGTCTTTTACTCTTTAAAATAAATCTCTCATGAATCGTGTGCATGCAAGAGCACCTGCAGGACGAATTCCCAGGTGTGAAATTACTAGGTCAAAGAAAATCAACATGTAATTTTAGGTAGGTTTCAGAGGATGATTTCTGAATTTTTCATTGCTTAACTTTCTGTACTATTGAAAAAAAATTTTCCCACAAGCAGGTATTACCTCTATAATTTAAAAAAATGATTAATGTACTGACTTGGAAACAGGTGATCATTCATTAATGTACATGTTTTATAACTGTTGTTTTTTCATAAATCAAACCTCTTTAAAGTAATGCACATATGCATTACTTTTGTTTCTTTCCTTCTTGTAAACTGCACTAACGGTCATTTTTTTTTTTCTCAGATGAAAGCTAGAATCGAAGCTCGCTCAGAAGCCAAAACCAGTGGACTCCTGTGGGCTGGGTTAGCGCTACTCTCAGTTCAGGGCGGGGCACTGGCGTGGCTCACCTGGTGGGTGTACTCCTGGGATATCATGGAGCCAGTTACATACTTCATCACATTTGCAAACTCCATGGTCTTTTTCGCATACTTCATAGTCACTCGACAGGTGAGTAGTAGCTTGTTAGGAAAATGGTAAGTTAGAACATATTCAGCAAAGATTTCCATATCCAAGTCACACCATGAGCAATAAAGCCTTTTTATTTACTGAATTACTGCTCTCTGGGTTTTTATAAGCTGATAAGTTTTGTTGTTGTTTTTCACGAGGGTGGATCTTTAGATACAGCACAGAGAAACTAAATATAACCTCTATAGAGAAATAAATAGTTCAACTCACAAATTCCTCCACTGAGATAACACATCAAATTCATGTTCTCGGTGCCCTCATTTATGAATAAAATTTAATTTGTATTGCAAAACTCCTAGTAACTTTAGCTTTATCTCATGATTATTTTGCTAAAAAATTTCCATTTCCCCTTTTCTCCCTCCTATCTCAGTATCTGTGATTTCTTTTCCCAGCTCACTTGCTTTTGAAAGAAGCAGCTGATCTGAAATGAGACAACTGTATTTTGCTGTGTACAGTGCACACTTTTTTGCCCAACTGTGGGAGGGGAAAATAAAGATGCGCATTATACATGGGTAATACTAGTTCCGTATCTATCTAAATATTTTTTAATTCTTTTATTTATGCTTATGAGTTAAAAGGGTAACTCTAGAAATCAATAACAATATCCATATACAAAATAATTGGAATAGGGATAATTGGGTTTTTATATAAAATTTTTTACACATAAAATTTCTTGTACCTTGTATGTTGTTTTATAATTATTTGTTACATAAAACTTCTTATACCATAATGTTAAAACATGCTAAAATTCCTTTATAATACAAAAAACAAGTACCTAAATATAAACAAGTAAAAATTTGAATTAAAAAATTAAAACAAAATATTTTTTCTCTGAAAGTTTGGGCCGAGGACATGGATGCGCATTATCCACAGGAACACATTGTACCCAGCAAAATACGGTCACTGTTTCACTTGTGTTGCCTTGTGTTTGCTCTGATGCCAGTACAAGTATTTTACTCATCTGCCTCCCTGTGCTTTGGTGTTGCTAAGGCTTTCTTATAGAGGCATTATGTTAATTTAAAACATGTTCTCTTTTTTTTCAGGATTATACTTACTCCACTATTAAGAATAGGCAGTTTCTTCACTTATTTCATAAGAAATCAAAGCAGCAGCACTTTGATGTGGTGCAGTACAACAAGTTGAAAGAAGATCTCGCTAAGGTACTTTACTACAAATACAACATCTTGTAGCTGGTCTTGTTTGGGAGCCAGAACTTAGTGTCAGGGAAATACCACTGATGGCTCGTCCTCACAGGTTAAATCTTCCATGTATTGTGGTTTGTTCAGTGAAATCGTTGACTTGGCTGATACTAATTGCATAACTTATAGTTTCATTGTCTTTGATAAGGAAAATGTCTTAAATGACTTTGAGATAGCAAAATAAGTTTTCAATAGAAATCTATTTTAAGTGAGTATGTTTTTAAAGAGCATACTCCAATGTCATACTCATTTGCACATTGTAACTTAACATAAAAGAAAGAATTTTAGGAAGGTGAACAACACTGATAAATAATTTTAAGCTGTCTAAAGGCATTTGCAAGTTTCTTCTTGAAAATAGAAGCATCAATATGGTATTCCTCCTTTCATCTTTTCCATCTTTCAGATGAGAAAATGGAGGTGTTTAATGTCACACTGTTAGAAAGTACAGACGAGGGTATGAACCCAGAAGTTTGTCTCTGGAGCCTGTGCTGTTGAGCCCCTTCTCACAGTCTGTTCTTAGGCAGCTTTTATTTCTGGCATCTCAGTGGATGCATTAGCTTGGTCACGTGGTAACTTCTCAACACATAACTAGATTTTTTGTTTTTCTTAGTAATTTTGTCACTAAGTTTTGGTAAAGATATCTTCCATTTCTCAATGCATGCTCACATAATAGTGAGTAATCATCATTTCTTGTTACTTTTACCTTCTAAACTACCCATTCGTCAAATTAAAAAAAAATAGTAAAATTAAATTTGTAAACCAAAAATTGGAGTGAAATAGCCTTAATTTTATTACATATAATCACTACTTAGGAAAAATATAATGATACTTTAAAAACATACATTGAGTGGATACTCTTACATTTGAATGATCTAGTCCAAGAAAGCTAAGGAATGTTTCTCAAACTAGTTTGTAGCCCTGAAAAAAGGGGAAGCAGACAGGTTGCAGAGTTTTTGTTGTTGTTCTGTTTTTTTTTTTTTTTTTTTAAACATGAACCGGAAAAAAAAAAAACATTATAAAGGGCAAAATGAACATAACAGGAACCATAAGGATGTATTAGAAACCTTAAACGCACCTTTTAAGAAAGCATGCCTATAAATGGAAATAATGTAGGCATTTGACACTCATAGTTACGTAGCTACTCACCTGAGAGGCATTCCTCTCCAGCAGCCACGCTGATACGTTTCTCGTGCCCTCTGACCCACGACCTTTCCCTCTTTCCCATTGACAGGCTAAAGAATCCCTGAACCAGGTACGGCGCTCTCTGTATTTGCCAACACAAGTAGAGGAACTCAATGAAAAGAATTAATCTTACATTTTTAAATGTCACTGAATTTTTCCAGTATGTGCTGATTTTGCAACTTGGTAACTGGAACTTTTTGAGTCCTGTAGTTCATTTAAATTTTACTGTTTCAGTCTCTTTTGTTAATTAAAAAAAAATATGCTTACAAAACAGGTATTCTTGGAAGTTCTCATTTGAGATTTTTTGGTTTCTGGGTTTTCACACCTTGGTGATTTTTAATGCTGGAAGGAGCCTGGATACGTCCATCAGAATAAGGTGGCTGGTCCTGCTGCGGTGTGCACTTGGGCTAAGAATCTGCGTCCCCACGTCCGCCTGTCCTGTGTTCACTCCCCTGCGCAGGTGCAATGTTCAGTGTGCTTGGCGTTCACTTTCATTCTTAGGTTGTCCTTCATTTGCAGTTGACAAACAGTATTAGTTTCAAGGATGTAACGTAGCGATTCATTGTATACCTTCGGAAGTGATCACCATAATAAGTCTAGCAGCTGTCATTGTACATTAATTTCTTTTTAAATACATAGTAGTTGGAAGATTTTTATCATTAAATATAGCTAAAATTGTTATTTCTTTTGAAATATTCATCTTAACTAATATTTATGGAGATATTATTTATCTACCATGTATATGTTGTTAAATACCGTTCTAGGCACTTTATATATATATATATATATATATATATATATATATATATATATATATTCTCTGTAATCCTGTAATTCTATAAATCCAATTTAATAATAAGGCAACTGAGGCTTAGAGATGTTAATTTCCCCAATTCCACAGAGCTAGATTTAAGTAAGCATCTACTCATAGTATGTCATAAATTCTTGTAAATTTACAACTAATGGTATTTAATCTATCATCCAGGGCTTCACTGTTTCAATGTTTGACAAGGGTAATGACGACACCCCGATACAGAGATTTGCTTAAAACAAACAAAAGCCCCCAATGTTTTCAGGCATACCAGGTTGAACAATTTTGCAAACTCATCCTAGAAAAATGTGCTACATACCTCATTGCTGAGTATCACTACAGTCACCTTCGAAGTGCTCCCCTTGGAGAAGCTGTGCACCGATGTCAGCGCCTAGTCTACCCGTCAAAGCAATTCTGGAACGGCCATCAGAGCTGCCATTGTGCCCCAAATCTGACAATTAAGTTTGCGAACTTGCCACCACGTGCTTACGTTGGCAGCATGGGACAAACAACTCAGTAAGGTGTCATAAACTGGGCAAATGAAATGTAACCTTGGCAAGGTTATGACACCTTACAGAGTTCCAGAATTGCTCTGAAGGGTGGACTAGGCGCTGCATCGCTGCACAGCTTCCCAAGGGGGGTACTTCGAAGGTGACCATAGTGATATTCAGGAATGAGGTGTGGAGCACTTTTTCTAGGGTGAGTTCATGAACTTAATTGTCCAACCTCGTATCTTTCAAGCAAATCAGGTTCAGACTTCTTAACACCTTAACTAGCACACACAGTGATCACTTGCTATTTGTATCAGTATCTCTGAAACAGATTCTGAATTAGCAATGTATTAATGTTTTATTACTAAGCTATGAATATACACTAATACATTTTTATAAAGAGTATCACCAGGTTATTTATTATGACAATTGAATAGGGTTCCTAGACCCAATTCCTGTGTGTGTATGTGTCTCTGTATGTATGTATAAGCTTCATAGCCTACCTCAAAAAGCATTTCTCTGAAGCTAGCAGGGTATGTGAGAATTCAGCTGGATTCGGACTCTATCTACCTGGAATAGAATGAGATTTGGCAGGTAAAAGCCCGAGTCCCACAAGACAGCCTCCACTTTGGACACTGGTCCCAAACCCAGGTTGTCTCCTGTGCTTCTGACTGACCAGATAAAAAATCAGAGTTTCCTGCAAACCCCTTTTCGGGCTATGTTAATTTGCTAGAGCAGCTCACAAAACTCAGGAAAACCTGATTAATCACTAAATTACCAATTTATTACAAAGTATATTAAAGAATATGAGACAACAGTCAGATGATGAGATCCAGACAGTGAGGTCGCAACAAAGGAGCTCACTCCTCTTAGAGTTCGGGGTCCAGCACGGTGGCACGTGGAAGAGTTCCAGTTCCCCAACATGGAAGCTCTCCCAAAATGATCCACTAGCTGTCCTCCTGGGTTTTTACAGAGGCCCCATGACATAGTCATGACTGACTGAAGTAATTGGCCCCTGGCAACTGAACTCAACCTCTAGCCCCTCTCCCCGCCCAGGTCAGAGGGGGGACTGAAAGTTTCAAATCTCTACAATCACATGGTTGATTCTCTGGGCAACCAGCTACCACCCTTGGGTGGGGTACAAATCTCATCTCGTTAACATAACATAACACCTTTATCACTCTCTACACTTGGGAAATTCCAAAGGTTCTGGAAGCTGTGAAGATGAAGACCAAATACAACTTGCAATATTGTAATATGCTTTTAGGACGTGTTATGCTTTCAAGGAACTCTATTCCCAAGGAGACAAGACCATCAATATAGTAAGAGAGAACTTAGTTGGGAAAGGTGAGCCTTGCCTTTTGGGTAGCATTTGAAACAAGGAAGGGCTTTTCAGTGAGGGAAGATATACTGGGGTTGGAGAAGTCTCGAAGCAGTTCATGGTTGTGTACTGGTGGGACATTTCTCTAACTGGAACAGAGGACACACAATGAAAAGTAGATTTCTTGAAACAAAGTGCAACTGGGAGAATGGGGTCAGATCATGGAAGCAGGATTCTGGACTTAACAGAAAAAACATCAGAGCAAATCCAGTGTAGGAAAGTGTGTGGGCTTTGGGGTTGGGCAGATTCTGCCACTTGCTAGCTGGAGATACTAGGCATTTAACCTGAACTTTCATTGAAATAATTATACCACTGTGGATGAAAAAGGGGCCACGTAGTAAACGTGACCCCAGAATTGTACAATCTTTGCTTAGATGGCCAGGGCGATGTTCATCAGTTGAACTGAGGAGTGTTCTGTAGTCATTAGCTCTTAAAAGTAGAGGCATGGTGATGGCAACACCTGTGGTAAGGATTTAAAGGCAAGTAAAACATTTAACTGACAGTGAAGCCCCTGTCATGACCAAAAAAAAAGGTGGTGAATGTCCCATTAACCCCAGCAGATAGTTTGCACGCTTCTGAACTGCAGCTGAAACAAAATATGCCAACTATTGCTTTAAACTAGCATCTCACAAGTTCAGTTACCAAAAGCCCAAACATTTATCCATTATTAGCCTTTCAGGTTCTTAACAAAACAATACTACTCAAATTTTATTAATCATATTAGTAAGGACTGAACCCTAAAAGTAACATCCATTCCATTAAGTGAGTGGGAATGATGACTGCTGGATAATGTGTACTAACTTAAAAGATACTGACAGAATCAAAATTTATAAATATTTAGCCTATACAGACTAAGGATTGACTGTTTTATATTTCTTACTCACAGTGCCATGTAATAGTTCTTAAAGGCTGATTTAAGTGACAGTGAAAGTCCTATACAAAAAGTGATAATTCCTATGTAGATAAATTCATATGACCAATCAAAACAAGTCTACTATAAATTGCACAAATGAATAAAAATGTGAATTAGAAAAATTTCACAAAAGATGAATTTCAAATATTTATTAAGAGAAAACAACTAATCCCTTGGTTGCATAAACCTTTAAAAATATTATAAACTTTTATTAAAAAATTCACAAAATACAAGTTAAATCAGCCAGGTATTTTTGAGTAAACTTATGACTTATAAAAATCAGGTATTACAAATGCTTGTGGATTTTTATTTGTAGTAATTCCCTGAGGGTTTCATTTCTACATATATCAAACCCTTTCCCTGTTTCCAATTTGACCCATTTTTTAAAAAAGTTGTCATTAAACCTTAAAACATTTCAGTTACTGTACCATACGTTTCAACCTAGTGATACATAAAAAGAAGGGAAATGTATTCTGACTACAAGTATATAAAATAGCCCTCTCATTTAGATTTTGGAGAGAAATGCAGCTTTTTAGTCAGCATGGAGGCAAAGCAAGGGACCTGCTTCTTCCCAATTGCACTTAGGTCTTTGCAGAAGTACACGCGGCGCTGAGAAACCTTCCTGTTCACCAGTGTGAGCAGTTCTGTGAACTCCAAGGAGGAACCGAATTTTCCAAGCATCTCACACAAGTCTTGAATGTACCATGAGCCGTTCACAGTTTCCCGATGAGAGTAATAACCTAAAAGTGGGGAAAAGGACACTGATGTTTTCTGGCTTTCAAGTACTGGGACTGAAAACCCCCTAATGACCCTCGTTACAGAAGTACTACATTCTCAAAAATCCGTGGAGAAGATGTGTCCATGACAAAGTTTTTAAATTTTTCTGTTGATTATTCTCATGTAGGAAAAAGGACTAATTCTATATGTTTCTATAAAAATGGGAATAATTATATGTATTTTACTCCATTACCTAAAAGTTCCAAAGACAGTAGTAGCCAGGTGATGATTTTGAGAGACAAAGAAATTAGAAAGAAGAAAAACAAACTTATTTACTGCACAAGAACAATTGTCATCAAATATTTTTTCAACAAAGCTTCCCATGAACATGACAATGACACTCACCATCAGGAACTGATAGCAGACTGCTAATAATTCAATAAGACTTGAGGCCTTATTGAAGACTTTGGTTTTCAGGGATGATTTTTCTATAAGGTATGTTACACTTTCATGTATCACGCTGCTATGTGATCCAAGAAATCCATGCTAAACCTGTGAACTTCAGGACCAAATCACCATGTGCCACTAGAAAGATCTGGTTCAAATGAAGCCAAGGTGAAACTCAGAGGAATTTAGCCAGGAAAGCCAATTCTATGTTTGTATTAAACACCCACACACCTTCTGCAACAGAGTAACACATGAGGAAGTCTGCCCCAGCAGGCAGTGTGTAAACCGAGGCCGCATCCACTTGGGTGATGTTGGCATCCAGCGTGTCTGCCTGATGATGATCCACTACGTCCAAAGGAATGACGGGCACATCATGCTGGTTTCCCCGACACGCCTACGAGACAAGGAGGAAAACCACCCCCTTTACTTACTACCTTCTCTTTTCTTCCCAGTCCTTTACTTTCACAGTGGGTGTACAATTCCTATGTCTTCTGGCATTTCAGAAACAAAGCATTCAGGTTTAGAGCCGACTAAACCTGACGGTTTATTGCCTACTTACCGTTTTCTTTTAATTAATGTTTTTAAAAAATTGGCATCCCCAACTATACACTATAGTATGTTGGTTGAAAGGTATGCTATAGAGGAGAAAGTTTCTGTGGTTTAAAAATTCCTTATGATCAACCACACCACAGGAGGAAGAATCACCCTTTCTTTTAAAAGCTGTAGTATTTGCCTAAATGTTTCTATTTAATCAGGTATGTTCCCAGATTGGGATCTGCTTATCTACCTGCAGCCATATACTGGTAAGTGTCAAAATGACCCCACCCTTGACCTGAGAAGGTAGCTATGAAGGTGCCTTCTTTTGCTTCTGTTTGAAAGTGAGGTCTCACATTCTTGGTGTATAGATGATTGTCTGATTCTAACTCTGACTCACACAAAAGCTGGGATTAATTTCTACTCTTAAATGACCATTATGGGCTCATTTTTGTCCCTCCCCTCCCAAAATTTATATGTTGACGTCCTAACCCCATTCCTCAAGTGCAACTGTATTTGGAAATAGCATCTTTGAAGCAGTAATTAAGGAAAAATGAAGTGGTGTGGGTGGGCCCTAATGCACTATGACTGGTGTCCTTATAGAGAGAGGAGGCCACAGACACAGGAGGACAGACCATGAAAAGACAGAGGAACGAGACAGTCATCTACAGGCCAAAGAGAGAGAGAGGCCTAAACAGAAATCAACTCTGTTAGCACCTTGGTCTCAGACTTCTCCAAATCTGTTAAGAAAATCCATTTCTATTGTTTAAGTCACCCAGTGTGTGGACTTTGTTCTGGCAGTTCTAGTAAACTTAATACAGTGACCTAACAGATTCTGTTTTAATATTATAAATGCATCCATCAATTATGGCATGGTTCAAGAATTATAAATTTTCAAAGGAACAGAAAAGTCCTAAGTAATTTCAAAGGTATCACATAAACAGAAGGCACACACGCCTCCACACACCCACCGTGTTTTTATAGGCAGATTCTAATCTTACATAGAAGCATCCGGCTTGTTTTACTGTGTCCCTAACTATGATGTGGAGCACCTGGAACTCGATGCCGTCAGCTGCCAAATCAATTGCAGTAAGAATAAGAGCTCGCCTTTAACTGAAGGCTTGCCCTGTGCGAGGCATGTTCTGAGTGCTTTTCATTTGTCAGGCCGTTTTATCCTCACAACTATCCCATGAGGAAGTGCTAGTTTATCCCCATTTCACAGATGAAAAAATCTGAGGCGTACAGAAATAAAGTAACTCAGAAAAAAAAAAAAAAAAAGAAAGAAAGAAAGTAACTCGGTAAAATATTTCTGCCTTTGTGGCTATCCTCCCGTAGGAGCTCACTAGTTACTTCCAACTGCCCTGTCTCTGAAAGTGCTGGTCTCCCCCTTGTACATGAAGCAGTCATCCGTCACTTCTCTACTTCTTTGGGCCACCGTCCTCAGCATCTGCCCTCTGCTCATTGCTCACTGGTGTCCCTCAGTTCCATTTTACACTCACTTGTCAGGCCAGACGGGACATGGGTAAACCCACCCGCTCCCATGGCTCCCATTACCGCCCATCGCCTCATTGCTCCCAGCTTTAGTTCTCCAACCCAGGTGGCCTCCCTTAGGTTCTACACCTGCACCTCCAACTGCATATCTCGGATACCCCAATGCAGGTGTCCAAACAAGAAAGCAGGGGAATCTTGTTTGGACAACCACGTTGGGGTATCCGTACCCCCTGCCCCTAAGGCTCTAGGTGAGGAAGCAGAAATGTGGTCATGTCCTCCGTGCCCATTCACGGAGATACAGAACCACAGCACTGAAATTACCAGGAATATTCTTTTTTGTTCAAAGTCCTTATCAGTGTACTACAAGGGTGGGCTGATTAATTTTGCCTCCCCTGTAATTTTTGTTGTTGTTACATTAGACATATGTGGACATAACAGGTTCTGTGCAGTCACGTGGTATCTCCCCTCCATCACTCTTGACCTCGCACACACAGATGCTCGCATTTCTCACCCAGTGCACATGGACATGGAAGCGTGTTCAGACCAAAAAGCAGTCAACGTGACCTTCCCAAGCAAGGCCTGGGTTCTGAGTATTTTCAGCTGAGGGGATCCCTTAGGGCGGTATTCCATGGACTGCCTTTGGTTCTTGGGGTCATAAAGATGGGCCCAAGTTCCATCCCCTGTAGTGATCTTCAAGAAGTCCTCACCTTCGGTTTCAAAACTTTCAAAAAAATTGGAGGAAATTTTTCTGCTGTTAGAATTGAGTAACAGCACCTGTTTGAACTGAACATCTGAACTCTCTTCCATGTCCATGTGCACTGGGTGAAAATGCAAGCATCCGTGTGTGCAAGGTCAACAATGATGGAGGGGGGATACCACGTGACTGCACAGAACCAGTTACACCCAGATATGTCTAAGGTAACAAAACAATATTACAGTGGAGGTAAAATTTATCAGCCCGCCTTCACTGCTATTATTCAGGCCAAAAAGTATTTTTCACCCTGAAGCCAACTGGTTTAAGGGAGAGCATCTTGGTTTAAGGGAGAATGTGGAAGGATGAAGCACGGTGTGACCACGGCTCCCTGTGCCCGCACCCCTCCCACTGACTCACAGGCTCTCCAGCTCCCAGGGCACCCTGCCCGTCCCAAGTTGCACTCTCTGCCCGCACATCCTTTCTCCAGCGGCTCCACCTGGACACCAGCTGCGCCACGGAGTAGCACATGGGTTATTTTGAGTCATTTCAAATGTCAATCCAAGTAATAAAGATACTGAGAATCTTTATTACTTTTTCTTTATGTTAAGGAAGAATTACTATTGATAACACAAATTGTTAACTCTGAATGGTTAGAATTCAAAAAAAGCTTTTCCAGTTACTGGAGAAAGTTCCTTTTGAAGTTGGCTTATAATCACATGTAAGACACTGGGCTTTATAACTGAGATTACATCATCATTCTTACCTGAATGATAAATATCTTGGGTTTTCCAACCAGGCTCGGACACCTGTCTCCTTTGAACAGGCCAGTTAACGTCTGAATTTCAATCTTGGCATCATAGGCGTAAATGTGATTGCCTTCGCCGTGACTCAGGAAAACACACAAAAAACAGTCGGCATCTATATGGCTAGAGGTCGATGCTATAGAGTTCATACAGAAGTGAAAATAAGATGCTAATTACACATAAAAATTCAATTTACCAATACTAAAGTCAGATACATGATTGAGGAAAGAAAATTCGTTATAGTAGGTGTAAAACACCTATGCTGAAACACTTGTTTTAGTGTTTAACTGAACGATTCATACTGTATCTGATGAAAAAGTCCAAATTATTAAAGTTCAAAGTAACAGAATTTGAACAGATTTCATCAATTCTTCTAAAACACAGAACAATGACATGTAAAACACAAGGGGATTATTGTGGGAAACTCCCTTCAAGATCCAAGTCATTTTGGAAATAAACATTCTACTAGCAGAACACTTCTTAGGGCAGACTGGAGAGACTCGGAAGCCATGACTGAACAACTCCCTATGTGTTGCTGCACCTCCAGTGAATGCAGCACCTTCAATGTGTCTGCCAGCACCGAGAGCTTCCAAAAGCGTGTTAAGACATGAGAATGATATCCTCCAAAGCTTATGAGCAAGATAAGCAGAAAACCTAGTAAGCAGCCAGTTAAAATTAAAATGATTTACACATTAAAGAAGAGCTATGGTATGGAGATTCCTTAAAAAACTGGTAAAAAAAAACAAAAACAGACCACCAGCAAGTCCATGTCTGGGTATTTATCCGGAGAAAATGAAAACACAAACTTGAAAAGATTTTTGTACCCCTATGTTCATGCAGCATTGTTTACAACAGCCAAGATATATAAACAACCTAAGTGTCCACCGATAGATGAATGGCTAAAAAAAATTGTGACATATATATATGACAGCTGCCTGGAAAACATCCAGCCATGAATGGCTTTATTTTTCATATTACATGGCTGGATACTTTCAGATAGTACTCCCTTCCCCCAAATACACAACAGAACGTTATTCAGTTATAAAAAAAAGAATGAAATCTTGCCTTTTGTTTAACATGCATGGACCTTGAGGGCATTATGCTAAGTGAAGTAAGTCAGAGAATGACAAACCCATACTGTATATTTTATATGTGGAATCTAAAGAACCAACCAACCCACCTAACAGCAGCAACAACAAAACCCCAAGTTCACAGACACAAAGAACAGATTGATGGTAGCCAGAGGGGAGGAGAGAGGGGGTAAAATGGGTGAAGGGGGTCAAAAGGTACAAACTTCAGTTATAAAATAAACGAGTCACGGGGTGTAATGTACAGCATGGGAACTATAGTTAGTACTGCCTTGCATATTTGAAAGTTGCTAAGACAGTAAATCCTCTCAGGATTAATTTTTTTAGAAAATGGTCATTAAAAGGAAAAAAATTTGTGTAACTGTGTATGGTGAAGGATGCTAACTAGACTTATTTTTACCATTTTCCAATGTAAACAAATATCAAATCACATTGTACATCTGAAACTAAAGTTATATGTCAATCATACCTAAAAAAAGAGCTCTTAACAAAGCTGACATTATATAAACTATCATAGTCCATTGGCAAGTGACTTGCAGGTGGATGGTATGCAGTGGTTATGACGATAAACTTAAGCGGTTAAAACACATACTGCATAGTGATGTAGAAATTAAGAGATAATGTATGTAAATCAACAGTATTTTAAAGACAATAAAAAACTTGGGTATGGAAGAAGTCAATTAAAAAAATGATTGCCCAGCATCTGTAGCATTTGCATTTTAGGCTTCTAATTGCCAAATGATAAGGTCATTTCATTCAATTCTAGAGTCATAGACCATAGTGTTATGCTAAATACAAACTTTGGAGGCATAATACTTTGCAACGTCTCTAAATCTGGTGGGAACATAAGTAGAAAAGCACAACCAAAACCTGTAACTCATGCCAAATTGGTGAGACTTTGTACAACACAATTAATTATTTGGACCTGTCTTTACAGATAGGATAATTAAAGTAGTCAATCCCATAAGAAGATGAATAGGAAACTACTTACCCTCATGAATTTTAAGCAGTAATTCTTCTGCTTTAAGATCATTAAAGCACTGCACTTCAAATCCTAGGTCTGAAAACCTGGTGATAGATTAGTTGGATATTAGCTTATGAGCTATTCAAAGTTGTTGCATATCCTACTTTTTTGAGTAACTGATACGCATTTTATGACATGTAAACTGACTTTTCTTTAGGGAGAAAAGAAAACTCAAAAGGTTTTCTCTGATCACCCACAGTAGGAAAGGATTTACTAATAATGATGACTGATTCAAGTTAGAATACAGTTGTCTACTATGCAAATACAGGTGACCTTGAACAACAGGGGTTTGAACTGCAGGGGTCCACTTATATGTAGATTTTTTTTCAATAAATAGGTGTACTATCTTCAATCAGCGGTTGGGAGTCCTTGGATGCAGAGGGCTGACCGTAGGCTTTGATTCACACCATTTTATACAAGGGGCTTGAGTATCCATGGATTTTGGTATCCTGGGGGCCCTGGAACCCAACCCCTGTGGATTCTGAGGGGCATTTTTAAGTTTGGGGGGAGTCAAATGTTACACATGGAATTTTGGTTATGCAGGGGGTCTCAGCACCCTAACCCCTGAGTTGTTCAAGTGTCAAATGTGTATTTGTAACAATGCAAAACCTGTTAACATTTATAGAACAGGGTTAGGAAGAAAACTCAGGCAAGTTCTTAAGGGAGGCTGTGCCCAAGTGAGGATCATCCTCAAATACTCTTGCTCTTGTTATTTCATCAGTGCAGACAAGTTTCGACAAGTAGTTACAATTAAGTTATCTCATCACCTTGACATGTAGATAAAACTACTACCTGCGCTTAAGATTGTCTCTGTCTGCACTGGTGCCCCGCCGCTCAGGCAGTGTTAAGTGCCAGAAGAACCTCTCGTGATTGAAGATTAAAGCAATTCCTCTCCTCTTGTGGTTCATTTTGTACTTTTCTGCCGGATCAAACATTTCACTGTTAATAAAAAGTTTAAAAACAATCACTTTAAGTCATATTAAGTAATGAGCTCCTCCAAGCCCAAGGTCAATCTGTGGGGTACAGAGGGCCTGCTGCTTCATCCTCTGCCAGGCTGACATACCACTGGTGTGCAGTGGGAAAGCCTCATGACCATACTAGAAAGGAAAGTCCTGAAATACTTGTGTACCAAACAGTGCCCATGTGAACACCCACCCATCTGCAGGGGTGTCTTGTCCCCAGGTCACCAGGATCCAGTAACCAAGGACAATGGTCTGATGAAGGCCCAGCCCTAGCTCTAGGGCCCATGCCACATCAACTCTTAAGTATTTTGAACATCACTCCAGGTCCATTCACAGCCAGGAGCAGAAACTAACCTGTGTTATCTACAAGTGCTAAAAGCTGACATGCTCAGTTCTACTTGTCAGCTGCCAGGTCCCTTTCTTGCTCTGATTTCTATGAACTGATCACAGCTACCAAAGGAAGAGCCCTTTATGTAAAAAGAACACATTTTTACCTACTGTGGAAGGCATCTGCTTCTGTCATGTTTTTTTCATCACCTATTAAAAACAAAATATTTTTATTAATTAATTTACTTTTCAATGTTTGGTGTAGAACACAGCAGGAACTCCCATCCAACTTTGACTCCCACACTCTAAGATTCTAATGTTTTGGTTAGTCTAAAAGTCAAAGTATATAAAAAGAAGTGTAAGGGAAACTGCTTAATAAACAAATGAACTATAAATTAATAACTCAATTATTTCTCACCCCCAACTCTTACCTGCAAAATACCGAAGACTATTATAGAGAAATGGAGAAAATATTACACAAATGCATTCTGCAAAATATGCCTACAGTAATAGTTCTGTAATTATGGAACTCAAATGAAATATGAAATTGCTTTTGTTTTACAGAAAATGTTTTTACAAATATTCTCTGAAACAGAGAAGGAATTAAATCATACAGGAGAGATGAAACATAGCGTGAGTTAATCCTGGATTACCCTACACCTCTGAAGAGGTCAAAGTTTGGGTGGAAGAAGGGAAGGGCAAAGGCTTAGAGTTTGGATCTCCTGAATGACAGACATATTTGCACTTACAACCGTATAATGAGGACCCTCTGCTCCCAACCCGCAATCAGACTTTCCCACCCCATGGACAACGTTTCACGACTCCCTCTCTACTCCCTAGAAAAGTGCTGTGCAATCGGACTTTCTGCAGTGATGGAATTGTCCTATACCCGAGATTTTTTCTGTCCTATATGGTAGCCACTAGCCACATGTAGCTCTTGAGTGCATGAAATATGGATAGTGTAACTGAGGAACTCAATTTTTAATTTTATTTACTTTCAATTAATTTAAATTTAAATAATCACATGTGGCCAGTGGCTTCTGTATTGTACAGCACAAGGAGTCCAGCATCATCTGTATCAGGGCCCGTGTACCCATGAATCTGTTCTTACCTGATAAACTTAACAGCTTTAAGGGGAGAAAGTAATGAATAAACAGAAGTACTAACAGTACAGCAAGATGCACCTCTCAATTGGGGACTTTGAGAAAGCACAACAGACTCTAGACTCCCACCCGTCCCCTCCTAGCCTGTTCTCTCCTCTCCTTAGAGTCTCTCCCAGTCACTTTTCTCACCTCTCTGTCCCCTCACTGACAAGATCCACCCAAGGAGTGAAGGCGGGGTGGGGAATCCTAAGCCCCATTACTGTCCTCCAGTTGATAAATTTTACTTAGATTCCAGAGAAAATAATACATTGTAACTGTCAGTCACCTAAGCTGTGTGAACCAGGCAGACAAGCCTTCAGGAAGGGGGCACTTTAACAAGTATTACAGTGCATGAGTACAAATAAATTGGCCAAGAGGGTAAATGTCTTGGTTGACACGGAGAAAAGAAATTTTAATGAAGGAGATACCCTATATAACAGATGCACAGATTCCTATTCATCTGCAACTTACCAAAAATGGATTCATTGTCAAACCTGCCTCAGCCTATTCACACTTTGTACTCACCACTACTTTGCCCCTCAAACTAATTTAATTTTTACAAAACAAATCACTCTTTATTTTTCATCACCTTAATTTGCTCTCTCTGCAGCTCCCATTTGTTGATGGCCTGGCATTTTCCATACTTTCTGCTACACAGCTCCACAGGCCCTGAGGCAGTGGAGTTGGGGCTGAAAAGTCAGGTCCACCTGCGGATTCCAGTCCCTGCACGCTTTGTCACCATGCTAAAACCTCTACCAGAAAGAGACCAGCTACCTGCTTTCTAAACTAAATGTTCATTTCATCAAACTTCCACATTTGTCACCATCTTCCTTCCCCGCAGTACCTAAGAAAATTACCCATACTCCCTATCAACAATGTTTAATAATTCTATACTAAGTAACCCATGGCAGCCTAGAACACACTGGAAAGGGGGCTGGGGTGAAGAAAAGGAAGGGAGCGTGCAGTAAAAGGAACGTGATCAAAAGAAAAGAGGGGGAGGTGCCCTTCCTGGTAGTCCGACGTCCCGCAGCTTCCCATCCCCCACCACTGGTTCCAAAAAGGAAATGGCACTGGACCCTGCACTTCCCTTCCAAGGCTAGGCCACTCCTTGAACGACCATGTGACTTATACAACTTGCCTCTGGGGCAAGGCTTGTTCTGTGCAAGGAGTACAAAGCTCTGAAACAAAGGCATTGTGCATGGACTGCTGGCTCTTCAACAACCTTGTATTTACACACACACACACACACACACACACTAAAAATAAGACTATTGCCAGGCTTGGAGTTTCTCAATCTTAGAGGTAATATAATTGACAGGAAAGAGCCTTCTAAAGTATACTTTTAGCAGTTGATTATTTTGTAGAGAAAAGTTGCTGTAGTTTCCCGGATACAGGAGAGCGATGGCGGCTGCACACCGCAGAGACCTGGCTTTTTCCCCAGGTTTAGTCCGAGCACCCAGAGGCAGGCCGGCCATGCCTCCGTTATTATTATTGCATGCAACCACTCTGTTACTTAGAAGTGGGAAGACAAAACCAGATCCAAACTGTAAAAAGGTTTAAGTGGCCAGACGCCTGGAAAGAAATCACACCTGGAGGCCAAAGGCGGCAGGGCCCGCCCAGCGCCGGGGCCGCCAGGAGGCGGCGGCGAGGTCCCAGCGTTGTTACCTGGACGAAATGCTACGCTGCCCGCACCGCCCCGGAGCGCTTCCCTCCAGAACCCGCAGCTTCTTGGGGCCACCCAGCAAAGCTAGCGGAGCCCGCGCCCCGCGCATCCCCCTACCTGCAGGGCAAGCCCCGCGGCGCTCCGACCCCGAGCTCATTGCGCCCGTGTGCTCCACCGCAGCCCGAGGCGCCTCAGCTTCCTGGAGTGCGAGCCGCAGCGCCCGCCCCTTCCTCCGCCGAGTTAAGGCCCCTCGCTTCCCTACGAGCGTGCGGCGCCCAGAGCGCCCTCGGAGGGACGCGGTTTCCATCGCCGGGCGCCGGGCGGGACGAACTGGCCCTCGGGGAATACCGGTTGCCTCCCGAAGGCAAGGGCGGCCCGGGTAGGAATCCGACAAAAGGCTCCTCAGTCCCGTCGCAGTTTGGTCCTCATCACGCGCACAAAGATGGTGAGTTGTCTTCCCGTTTCCCGCAGTCTTTTCCCAGTGCGAGTTACTGGCGGACTTGGGTAATTCGTAATCCTCTTGCTGATGGAGGGAGGGTCCTGCCTAATGCTGATGGAAAGGCAGTATCTGTGAAGCGCAGTGCAATAAAATGAGCTATGCCGGTATAGCTACAGAGTAACCTGGCTTGTTAACACAAATAGAAATTCCTTTTTTTAAATTCATGTAATTGTTTTCCTTTCCTTTCTCATAAAAACCCATTTCCACCCTGAAAATGGAACAGAATTTGGGTCTCTGCTTAAATCTGTGCTCCGATTGCAATTCTGTGATCTCAAATACTTGTTGCCTCTGCCAGTAAGCTTTCAGTGCACGTTCTTTTTAGCTACCTCAGGTTAATTTAGACCAGTTCTCAAACTGTGGTCTTTGAACCACATGGCCGAATACTTTCCGGAC
This sequence comes from Lyroderma lyra, assembly GCA_004026885.1. NCBI lineage: Eukaryota > Metazoa > Chordata > Mammalia > Chiroptera > Megadermatidae > Lyroderma > Lyroderma lyra. The sequence goes on from PVJL010002097.1 coordinate 184,462, forward strand.
AGCCCTTGTAGTCTAATTGGAATCCTACCAAGCTCTTTCTTCCTTTTCAAAGGGGGACAGGGGAGAACAAAACCCCAAAGCAAATCCATGTTATTAAAGTAATTAAGATACACTAAAGATTGACAACCGACAAGACTGTTTGATTCTTCCTATATATAATTACTTTTATGGAATTTACTGAAACTGGAGGTCTTAGCCAACTGTCAACTTATCCTAAGAATAAAATAAGTGGAATCAAATTAAATTCAGAAATAATTCTAAAACTTAAAGTTTTGTCCCTTTTTTCAGTTTATTAAATCTTGTTTTTTCTTATATAAATCACGGAAATACTAAATTCTATGATTCTGATTTCTAAATTAAGAAAGCTTAAAGAGCCAACAAAGAAATGTTTTGTGAAACTGTCAGCAAGACTTTGAAAGATGTTTTGTAAACCTAATGAGCCTGTGGCAAAAAAAAAATATCTTAACAAAACTGTGGCTTAACAAAGATGACACTACTGATCCAGTTTTATTTTTATTAATAACTTATTTACTGGTCGCACCAATTCATTCTCGCTCTTTTACTTACGATTTGGGCAGATGGCTGGTACTGTGAGGTTAAGCAGAGGAAAAACAACCAACTGAAGGGACTGCTTCAATGACTACAGCCAGTCATTATACTTGAATGAGTATATTGCAGGTAATATCTGTGAATTTTGAAAAATGCAGTGTAATATATGTGGAAGGATCTTACCTAATAGATTTCATTCTACTCCCCAAAGTTACTTAAATCAGTCTATTTATTAAACAGTTGTTTTTATAGAAAGATTCCATTTTGTTAAATTTTATTCTTGTTTTGTACCAGGATAAAATAATGACCATTCTGACTGCCTAATCTTCTTGTACTTCTATACATACTGACATAAATACAACTTTGTAACTACTTAGGGAGAATTAGTTATATGAGAAAACAACTTTTTAATTAGGATTTCTAGTCTAGTTTAGGATTTCACTGAAGGAGAAAGCCTTCTCATGTCTGCTTTTGCCCTCATACTTCAATTCTGTCTTCATTACAGCTTCTCTGTGCCTCAGTTTCTCCACCTGTGAAATGAGCACAGCTATATCTGTCTTTGGAAGAAGTGTGTCAGAAGATTTTAAAAGCACACACATTATTTGACAGGAATATAGTTTAATTATTTTGAACTACCAATATCCTATTTCTTGCAAAGAGCTGTTAAAAGCTACTTTTGGGAGTTTCTTTTTCTTTCTTTTTTTTTTTTTAAATCAATTTATTCAGTGAATAGGAAAATCCCAACTTTAAAATCTAAATATATGCCCTGTGGTACTACAGGATTCAAGTGAAAAGATCAGTATGAACTCACGTTCAGCTTAATTTAAGAGGGCTGTTGGAGTATCCAGCCATGTAATATTGAAAAATAGAGGTAAGTATGGCTGGATTTCTTCTGGATAGCCCTCATATATACACAGATATATAATAACTTTATATATGTACATGTTAATATGCATACACATTTCCAAGCTCTGTTTGCTGAGAGGGCCTAGCAGTGATACTCCAGTAGCAACAAGCACTTTTAGTATCCAGATTTTGGGTTCTATTAGAAACCATTCTCCAATAAAAGGAACCAGGGCTCCTTGAAGAAGAGGCTGATTTTTGTTTTGGGGCTGGGAATATACAAGATGAGACTGGAGCAACGTTTCTACTGTCTTGCCAGAAATTATGAAGTGCTCAAAAATCAAAAGGATGTGGCGTGTCAAAGAGACATAGGAACCAACCTGACAGAATTCCCAATAGCCAAGCTAGAATGATTCCAGCAAGAAAAATAATGTTGTAAAAGAAAGGTATGTTAAGTCCATACTGATATAAATAATTCAACAAATAAATGGGGGGACAGTCATTTTTACAGAAAAATTCTAATACATATAGATACACCCCTTCCAGGAGATGAAACATAATTTTGCCCGCCCTCCACCTCCCACAGACTGGACTGGGTGACCAGCTTCCAAAGAACAGAAGTAGGGAAAGGGAAATTAGTAATTTTACAGTGGAGAAACCTGACACTACCTTAAGCAAATATCCAGAATTAACATCCACTTGATAGTACTGATCTACTCATGAGATTTGATGAGAACTCTTCACCTGTGTGATTTTCTCCCTAAAAATCCAAAACCTCAGTCCAATCGTGAGGAAAATATGAGACAAACCCAAATTGAAGGACAGTCTACAAAGCACCAACCAGTACTCCTCAGAACTGTCAAGGTTATGAACAACAAGGAAAGACTGGGAACCATCCCAAACCAGAGGCTTATTAGACATGACGACGAAATGCAATGGTATCTTAGATTGGATGCTGAAAAAGCAAAATAATAGTGGAAAAAACTAGTGCAGTCCAAGTAAAGTCTAGCATTCCAGCAATAGTAATTACCAATGTCTGTTTCTTAACAAATGTTTCATGGTAATGTAAAAATGTGACATTAGGGATAAGGTGTACGTAGGAAGTCTCTATCTTTGCAACATTTGTTGTACATCTAAAATTATTCTAAGGTAAGTTTAAAACACTCTGAACATTAAAACAGTCTCTACTGATTTTTGTATATAATTTATGACCATGAATTAAATTTTACTAGGACATTCTGAGTCTGTCCCCTTGAGAAAGCCAATGTTGCCAAAAAAAATCCATTAATTTATTTTAAGTTTCAGGTTACCTGGTTAAGTATCTGAATAGTAAATATTGACAATAGCTTACCTTTTTAAAAAGTCTGAAAAGTATCAATTAAGAGTTCCAAACACTTAAATCAGAGCCCAGTTTACTCACTCAGCTACGAGAGATGCACTTGCTTTTTCTGCTAAGAGGACACATCTCTTAGCAGAACAGCTGCCACCCTCTCAGTTTGGGAAGCCATTAGGTTCTGAACAATAACATATAAAGCTATCTCCTCACTTATCATCAGCAGGCTCTGCAACTTTTAAGTGAAACAATGTATTACAAAACTGATTTTCCCATGGGCTGATAGAATCAAGAGTATGACATTTCATCAAGTTAAGAATGTGGCCCTGTCTCCAGAACTTATTTTTCTTTATGCCAAATTCTACCTATAATGACTTAAAAAGAACCACTTCTCCTGGTGTTGTTTTTCTCTGACTTTCCAAAGTTTATCTAAATAACTTTGGCTACTGGTTACCCAAGAGATACATATGGCTTGGGATTCTGGGCTTGGGGAAGTCAACGGCCAGTGGTAAGCAAAGAGCAGTAGAGTACACAGCGGAGCTTTCCAAGGAGCTGAAAAGTTTCCAACACTCAGACGTTTTCAGAGGCAGTCATGTTTCTGGGATTTGCTTTTAAACCTGTTAATAACTGTTAAGATAAATGAGAGATCTATAAATGATAGTTCTTTGTATCTTGCTTTTCCATCCTCAAAAAAAAAACCCCCCCAACAATATCAAGAACAATTTTTATTAAGACCGCTATTAGTAAAGGCTTACAGTCTTTAAAATGTCACAGAATCTACTATGAAGAGCAAGTGCTAGGAGTAAAACAAACGTAACACAGCATATAATGTTTTGATGTGTATGTTAAACAGTTTTTCATTTGTCTTGTTAAATCCATCTTTTCTCCAATTTAGGCAAAAGTTATAGCAAAATATGACATTTGTCATATGAGTGGTTCATAAAATCGGAACAGCTGTGCTTCTGAGTTTTGTTCATATCACCTTCTAGGCATATTATAAAATACCCAGATACCCTGGTTTTGCTCTAAGAGGTCACCAGCTGATGTTTACAACAGAGGAGACATGGAAACTTTGTCCTTGTTACTAGTCCCACCATTAACACAAGTGTGACTTTCTCATATGCTCAGTGGGCTACAGAACAACAGCTTATTATGTATTAATTAAAAGAGAAGAAATACAATCAGATCATTCCAGGCATAAATCTAAAATTTTATAGTAAATGAACAATACTTCTGAGTGAACATCTCCCCGTATTTCCAAATAATATATGTTGAACATACCTTATAGTGAATTTTACATTTGACCTAATTTCTTTTTTAAATAACGGTTGTGAAAATGAAATTGCAGACTCTGCTTTAAAAAATCCTCCCGTGGTTAAGACACGTGGCACACGAAGGCAGCCACGTCCAGGAACATAAACTCCCCCATTTATTCTTTAGTTTGAAGGTTTAATGTCAAAATAATGTCTTCAAATAATCCTTTCATAGAAATAAGGCAGCTGTATGTTGAAAAACAGTTAGTTCTTTGCCAAAGGTTATGTGTGTTCTCCCATCCTCATCTGCTGTCACCACCTGCCAGCATCTTCCTTAAAGATCCGTTTTTTCTTCGTGGCGACACCTGCAGGCGGCCCGTTGGCTATCCAGGTAAGGTTTGCAGCCTAAGTGTATAACACTGTCAAACAAGAGCTCCACGGTTGTCTCACAGGCTGCAAAGTAAGAAAGCGCCGTTACTGTGAGGCAGCTGCAGAGCACTGCTCTCCTCACACATTACATGTTACAGCACAGTGTCAAGTACATCCTTCGTGGGCACTTACATGCTAGATGAACTTCCTCCCAAACGCTCGTGTATACACATGCACGTTATCAATTGCAGCCTTTTTGCCATGTATCGACTTTTTGTTTGCATGCAACTGTTCAACCCAATTTTTTGTACTAGACAATGAGTTTCTCTCAGTAGCACCAATCAATCAGTTCATCGCTATTAATTTTCCTTTTATCTGAAAAAGTCGCTATTAGAGATGCCTGATAACACTCTTAAGTTTGCATTTCAAGGAAAGATTTTGAGGTGTGGGAACAAATAAAGGTTAAAAAACAGAGAAACCTCAAAACATTTAATTCTGCCCAATGGCTTCTGAAGAATAGATCACACATCATCCGTCTCTTTCTTTGACCAATACTCAAATTTAGCTTGGGAGGAGAGACAAAGGAATCAAAGGTGTTTTTCCTCTGGTAGGTTCAAAAGAAATTTTTTTTAAGACTATAAAAATGATAATGGATTTACTTTTCTTATTCTAAGAAACCTGTAACACCCAGGTGAGATTATCTTAAAACATACTTACAGAGACTCAGCACAGAGTGGCTTTTAGTTGTCTGAATACTTCCAGTTTCAAATACTCATGTTAAGAAACTTTTCATTACAAAACCTTGACATTATAAAAGTTCTACAAAAGACTGTACCATTAAGGAACACAACCAATCACAGAAGGGTAAAGGCTAGGATTAAAGAAAAGATTCGAAAGGCATTGGTTTCATCATTCAGCTCCATTAGTATGATCTCAGCTCAGAAGACAGGAAATACTTCCACCTATGCTTCAGCTGTACGAGTTTACCTTAGCTAAAAGCATTCCAGGGGACTCAGAGGTTGTGAGTTCCAGCTTCACCTGGAGCAGAGGTTTCTCTCTTCAGAGCTATTAACTAGGGTTTCAGAATCAGACCTATGAGACTTATTTGGGGAACACTGCAGTAGACAGGATACAAGTTGTGGTGTCAGAAGTATGTAACTTGGGGCAAGTTTCTTGTTTTTGAACCTCATGGGTATAATACCACCTACTTGTTTGGGTTTTTGTAAACATCATTGAAAACATGTCTGAAGTATGTAGCACAGTCTGTAATAGAAAGTGTTTAAAAACGTTAGTTTCCTTTCTGGCCTCTTCTCATTGCCCCCTGCTCTTCTGATTTCAGTGTATGGTACATTCTTTGGCTTCCCAGTAAAGAAATCTTACAACTGAATATATTTGTGCAGGATGTGCATGTACACAAATATCTCATTTTACCCTTATGACAACTCTGAGATAGGTGTTATCATTCTCACTTATAAATGAGGACAGTGAAGCGCCCTTTCCCTTTGCTGATTTTGCCTTGTATCCCATCCCTTCACTGTAATGATCATTACCATTATACAACTATACGTTGAGTCTTAAGTCCTAGCAAACCACTGAACCGGGGGGGTGGTTTGGAGGACCCTCCTAATACAGATACACATAGAGACAGAGTTAAGACTCAGATCTTCTAGAACTTCCTACTAAATCCAATATCCTTTACTCTTAATTCACTGGACCCAGGGTTTCAAACTTTAGGCTCAGTAATAATTAGAAATACACTTCAGGACGCAAGAGCCTGGGCAAATTCTTCTCTGCCTCACATACCCTCCCTCTCCCATGGCTTCCTAACACTTTTTGCTCAATGACTACAAATCACTTCAGGTTACAAAATCATCAACTCCTTATGTCAGAAAATTGAAGGGGCTGTATCACAACAGATAAGTTAATAAAGAGTGACACATTTCTATTGGTAAATCCTGCACTAAAACACAAAGCATTCGATAAAAACCTTTACAAACTGCACTCTTGCCACCCCACGGGGCCATCCTCACCCTGCACATGCTGAGCTAGTCCCAGTGTTTTCTGCACCTCTCGGCAGATCTTGGAGAGGCAATACTGGAACTCCTCGTCACAGTCGTTCTTGCTTTTGCCACAGGTCTCATAGCACCTGTCGTGGTGGTTGCAGCACTTTGTCAGGGACGGGATGCCAATGTTAAGCTGAAAGAGGCATGTGGGTGGATTACTGCTGATGAAATTCAAAACTCCTCTGCTGAATTTCTGCATTCAAACAGACTGAGAAGTCAATGTCAATAACTGCTGCATAGATATTTCTAAAATCTGTTGCTGCTACAAATGTTTTCCGTGTGACACATCTCTCCATGACTCTCATGGCACCCACCCATGTTAGTCTGTAGTCTCCCTCTCTGCCATGCCTTTAAGCTCCATCTGCCAGTGTGAGAATATTCAGTTACCTGCCAGTGACAAACACAATTTCCAGTTGTCTAAACATAAAACATAGTTTTAAAAACAGGAAGATAAGGCTAAGAGCATTAAAATGTTTCTCCAAGGGCTAAGCAAGTGTGATTTTTGGATATTCCAAAATATTTTGTACCTCTTCCTCTAATAAAATATACTTCATATGAAATGTTACTGAAAATTTTTAAGCTCCTATAACTCAAATTTTGTTCGTTGTTTTTGTGGTTTAATCTTTAAGGCCTTAAGTATACTGTTCCTTTAAGTCTACAGTTTAACTAATTTAAATAACTTTATACGTAAAACACTTTGTGTCTAGGAATCACTCTTACAAATGTTCTTTTACTGCAATACTTTGCTCAAATCCAGCCCCCCCCCCGCCCCAATACACAGTTGTTCCACTTAGCCCAGTATTTTTTTTTTTTTTGTATTAGTTTCACATGTACTAGAGACCATAATACTTAGACATTTATAGTCTTTATATAGTGATAACCCTGACAGGTCTAGTTCCATTTGATGGCTTATATAGCTGTTACAATATCATTGACTGTATTCTCTGTGCTATACTCTACATCTCATGACTATGTACATATATTTTAAGTAATAGTTGACATTCAACTTTAATTTGCATTATTTTCAGGTGTACAACATAGTGGGCAGGCATCTATATAATTTATGAAGTGATACCCCCAATGGATCCATTGCCTACCTAACATCCTGCATAGCTTTTTCGACATTACCTATACTCCCCATACTGTACCTTATATCCTCATAACTACTATGTCTACCAATTTGCATTTCTCAATCTCTTCATCCTTCCGACCCATACCTCCATCCTCCCTCCCATCTGACTCCATCAGTTAGTCTATTTCTGTTTTCATTGTTCATTTATTTTGTTCTTTAGATTCCATCCACTTAGCCTAGTTTTAATATAGAAAATGCTACGCCTTATCTATACTTTTTCATCCTAAGTAGTATCACTTGTATACTCTAAAATTTTAAACCATATTTGTGACATGAGTAAATATCATTTAAATGGTATTAACATTTACAGGATAAAAAAATAAAACAAATTTTACTACACTTAGTTTTGTCAGAACTTATTAAATGTATTTTTAGCAATAAAATAATAAACCTGATCGCTATTACAATAAGCAAAATTATTTGTGAACCTGAGAACACATTGATAGTCTTGCATTATCAAGAGTATTACATAGCCTACCAATCATAAAACTTATCAAATAAAAAATAATATTTACATGAACACCAAATAGTGGAGAGCCACATCCATTCGGCGGGGAGGGTTTATAACCATAACGTGGGAAAGGTTTAGATCCTATAAAAAACAAAACAAAACATAAGTGGTATCATAATTAATTTTCAAATATGATAGAAAATACATATGCAAAAGGTCTACAGTGTGTTAGACTAGCTTTGGAAATACTTCATATTTGGATGCTAACATAAGTGAGTATGTTTTTATGCTGATGAATGCTAATTTGTCTGCCTAATCATTTTTACTTCTCTTGCAATGAAATATGTACAAATGTATGCATATATACATATATGGTGGTTCATAAAATAAACTAAGTATATTTGTAAGCCTATACCATTCAAAACATATAAAAGCTAATTCTGGACTTCTGGATATTTTAGATTATATGCTAGATTGGGTCTGTATGTATGAAAGAAATCTACCCTGTTTTCTTGTACACTTCAATACTTATATTTTTAGGTTAAAACCTAGAGGGCAAGAACTGACTGTATTTTCCTTTTTTTTTTTTTTTTTATGTGGGTGTTTCCCTGGCTGGGAATCGAACCCAGGCTGCAGCGTTGATAGCGCCGAAGCCTTAGCCACTGCCAGGGCCTTCAGCCAATGCCCACTGCACACAAATCTCAATAAACATGAACTAACCAGCTTAATAAGCTACAGCCTAAAGCTAAGGAAGACAAGGTCATCCAATGACCATTTAATTATAGTAGTCACCTCTTGTCCATGGGTATATGTTCCAAGACCCCCTGTGGATGCCTGGAGCCCCAAATAGTAGCACATGCTGATAAATTTTGCCACCACAGTAGTGTTTTTTGTTGCATTAGACATATCTGGATATAACCAGTTCTATACATTCACCATGGTATCACCCCTCCATCACTCTTGACCTTGAACACACAGATGCTTACATTTTTCACCCAGTGCACACAGAAATGGAAGAATGTTCAGATGTTTTGTTCAAACAACGTGCTGTTACTGAATTCTTAGTGGAAAATATTCCTCTAATTGAAATGCACAGACAAATGCAAGTCATTTATGGTGATCAGTGTGTTGATCTGAGTACAGTAAGACACCGGTGATGATCAAAAGATGAGAAAGTGGGGCAGCAGATCTGAGTGACAAAGCACAAAGTGGAAGGCCTGTGACTCCAAGTGATCAGCTTCATCAAGATCGTGTTGAAGAAATGATCTGCAGAAATCGTCACATCAAACCAAAAGAAACTACTGGTAAATTAGGAATTTCTAAGGAGAGAGTGGGACACGTTATTAGTGTTCTTGGATTCTGCAAAGTTTGTGCCACGTGGGGGGTACTGCACATGCTGTCTGATGAAATGAAAGCTGAAAGAGTTTGCATTTTGTAGGCACTCCTGCAATGTTTTGAAAAAGAAGGTGAGGACTTCTTAAAGAAGATCACTACAGGTGATGAAACTCGGGTCCACCATTATGACCCCAGAATATGGAATACCGCCATAAGGGATCACCTCAGCTGAAAAAATTCAAAATTCAGGCCTCACCTGGGACAGTCACATTGACTGGTGTTTTGTCTAAACAGTCTTCCGTTTCCATATGCACTGGGTGAAAAATGTCAGCATCTGTGAGTGCAAGGTCAGGAGATGGAGGGGAGATACCATGTGATTACAGGGAACTAGTTGTATCCAGGTAGGTCTAAGGCAACAAAAAACTACTACAGTGGACACAAAATTTATCAGCTCTCCTGTCTCTCTGTGTGTGTGTGTGTGTGTGTGTGTGTGTGTGTGTGTGTGTGTGAGTGACTTCACTGAGAAAACCACAGCAATTGGAAGAGAACTTGAACATGTATCCACCTAACCACTATCTATGCCTATACCCTCTACCTGTGTTCCTGTTAACAGGAACATGCCACTGTATATGTAGCCAGTCTTCCTATTTATGAACTAGAACCCACTTCTCTCTCTTTCCTAAGGTCATAACTCCAGTAATTCTTTCCTCTCTCTTTCATCAGTGGTTTTACTCTCTACTGAATTATTATCAAAATCATACAAATACGCTATTTTTCCTAACAACCTGAAAACTGTTTTTTTCCCTAGTCTTCCTAATTTCAGTTAATGACAACTCCATCCTTACAATTATTCAGCCCCAAAACTTTGGAATCATTTTGGAATATACTCGCACCCTCCTTCCAAGCCATCAGCAAATCCTTTAGGCTCTTCCTTAAAAGAAAAGAACAGAAAAAAAAAGTGTCCCATCTTCAACCACTTGTCACCATCGTTACTGCTACCAACCAGGACTGAACCACCACTGTCTTGTGTCTGAATTCCTGCACCTGTCACTCTGTCTCCATTTTTCCTCCCCTACCTCCCTTGACTCTTTATTCTCAGCATTAACAGCCATAAGGGATCCTGTTAAAACATAAATCACTGAATAAATGAATGACATTCGTAATTCTGAAAACATTTTACAAGCCAATTTTGTCTTCTATTTTTCAAATCTTGTCTGCTGTCAGGGAGAAAAAAAGAAAAAAAAGTCCCCCCAGATAATGTTACTTCACTCTCAGTAAGCCTGTGCCCACCCCAGGGAGGATGGCCAGAGGGGAGCAAGCCTCCATAATGCCAGTCCTTTCCATTAAGCAAGGATGCAAAAGTCTCCCTACCAGTAAGGCTATTTCTTTTTAAAGTTCCCTTGACCTCTTTTTGCAATTATTAAACACCCCTTAACGCTGTGCTCCTCTAGTTTTGGGATTTGTCTGTTTCTTTTTGGCTCTGATTTGGTCACTTGCATTGCAAAGTACAGGAAAGGCTGAAACAGCATTCCAGGGAGAGTTCCCAAGTAGCAGCAACGAAAGAACTTTCTTTACGCTCTCATTTTCCGATTGTCAACGTGGTAACTCGGAACCACAGTCCTATGCAGACTGTACTCACTAAGACACAAAAAACTTTCACTGAGGCATACCATTTCCTCCATTCTCACATTCATTGTTTTTATGCTGGAGACCTTGCTCTAAACTCCAAATGGTAAATTTAGTTAGGCTTGTGGGAGATAAAAAGAAGTAAAAGGAAAGATTCAAAGAATCTTTTTAATAGGAATAGTATCTACTCAACTTCAGAGCTATTTTAAACACATATGAACTCTAGGACCTTGACTCCTCATAGTTTAGTGAGACTACTCCTCCCAAGTTTTCCTACTTCTGTAAATGGCAACTACATCCCTCCCTGACTCAGGCCCAATCCTTTGGAGTGATCCCTGACTAGCATCTCTCCTAACGTCCTTTATATTTGCTGCTCCTCTGCCTGGAGTGTTCTTTAGCCAGATCATCAGTGTCACCTTCTCCATTTTCCAATTTTTTCTCAACTCTAATCTTATCTTATTGTATCTTATCTTACCAGACCTTTCCTGAACAACCTATTTAAGAGTAAACTGCCTCCTAACACTGTCACTGCTGTTTCTCTGCTTTACTGTGCTTGGAGCACATATCTCAGACCTACAGACACTGCAAATTAGCTTATTTCACTTGTTGATTCATTTATTGACTGTCTTTCCCTACTAAAATGTAAGCTCTCTGAACAGAACTTTTGTCTGTTCATTGCTGAATATAACTGTTAGAGCACCTAACATACAAACGGCACTCAAATATTTGTATAATTAATGGAGATGAACAGGTAAAACTATGACATCTGCCTTAGGAAGGCAAGCATTTAATTTTCAAATTATTCACTTACTCTGCAAGACTAAAACACCCTGACTGCATAGTGGTGGTAACACCAAAGGCACAATTTTGGAAGGAATGAAATATTCAGAACTTCATAGCATATATGATATAACTCATTCTTTAACTCCATTACAATAAAACCAGAAATTATTTTGAAAACTAAAAGCAGCAGGTGGCATCAGTTTTACAGGATACAGGTTCCTTTTAAAGTTCACCTACATACAATCTGGTTTCACCATTAACGTCATTGAGTTCCCTATTATTTTGAGCTGCCAAGCATTAAATTACCTAGGCCCAGATCTTGTGTACTCTTACTAGAAACGTTACCTCCCAAGTATTATCTTATTTTGGATTTCCAAACAGAAGTCCAAGTACTTCATTAGAACTATTACAGCGTTTAAAAATTCAAAAAAGTCAAATGCTTCAAAAGAAAAAGCTCTGCCCGAAATACTGAGTTTATTATGACCAACGACGTCACAAGTTCTCAGATTCAAACAAAATTAAATTTTAAAAATGTGAAAAAGTAAATCAAAACGATATTATTAACCAACAATGAGGGGACATCATTAATATCCAAGGAAAGAAAATTAATGCCAAGTCAATAGACTAGTTCCTAGACGAGTTATCAGAACTCTTTCTCAATAGAGTACACCAGAAGTCTGTACAAAGGTCACAATTTATTTTCTGTAGTTTTGCAGAAAAAAATATTAAAACCAACTCTTGAGAAAGTTTAATAATCATGACTTTAAAATTCTCGGTATGTTTTGCATGTTCAGCTTACTTATGTAAGGCGCTAAAACTGTGAGCTAAAATCCGTGTGTTCCACTCCATTCCCATGATGCCTATGTCACTAAATTCTTAGGCAACTTCGTGCAACTGCAAACAAACAGAAAAAGTCATTCGGGAGCAATGCAAACAGAACAGAGAGTACACCTTAAGGCGACTTCTCACATTCTAACAACAGAGGTGCGACTTGTGAACCAGGTGGTTCAATCACAACAATGGCAACATTCTAGCGGTGATTAGATGTTTCTACGGCCACAGCACAGCGTCAAGGTCTGCCTTGCATCTCACACTCCAAGCCCCCTGTTCCCCAGCAGCCCTGGAAGCGCAGGCCTGGCAGGGCCGGGGTCCCTCTCACCGTCACTGCACTTATACTGGCAGAGCCCGTCCTCGCCTCCCAGGAGGTCTAAGGCGGCGTTCAGGTACGTATCGATCTTGTGAACGCCGTTGCGGATAGTCTTCAGGGTGTCTCTCCAGTCGGTGGTTTGGGCCTCCTCCTGGCACCTGAGCGCGGCGGTTAGGAGGAGAAGGAAGAGGAGCACCGGCCGCGGGAGCAGGGCCATCCGCACAGCGCACGGCTGCGCCGGGCCCCACCGGTCCCAGAGCCGCGCGACTGGCGCGCCCTCACGGAGCCTCCTGGGCTCCCTAGGCACCGCCACCGGCCGGGTGCTGCACTGTCGCGGCGGGTTCCATGCTCACGCCTCCTTCCACGCCGGGAGGCGGGCCCTCGCCGCCGTCACTGCGCTCCGCCGGGAGGCGGCCCCTTGTGCGCCTGCGCCAGCGCGAGGGGGCGTGGCAGGCGCGTGGGAGGCGCGTGGGAGGTGTGAGCGCGGACCAGGGTTTTCTTGCCCACGTTGTCGCGGGGCGCGTCCCCGAGGGCTTGTTAGTACTGCCTGAACGGGACGTACTAACTGAATCCCCATGCAGAACCCCATTCCCCCGGAAGGCTGATTAAGGGAAGCCCGGGAGACAGTGGGCCACGATATTTTTAAAAGCTCCTGGTGGTTGTAGGGTGCCTCCCGGTGGAGAACCCCCGTGATCTACTTAGCCCAGCCACCCCGAGGGACAAGCTTATCTGGGTGTGGCCGTCAGAGAGCTGGGCCCCCTTGGCCTCTTGCAGAGATCGCTGCGAGGGGTCCTGCTGAGTTTCGGTATTGAAGACCTGAGTCTGCGCGGGGACGTGGGTGGATTCCAGATCGCACGTGCTCACGCGCGTCCTCGACGGGTGACGGAGCTCAAACCTGTCAGCTCAAGGCCGTGCCTGAGTCAGGAGGGTGAGCTTCATGCTGGTTTAGAAATTCTGGGAGAAGTAAATGATTTGACCATTAGAACCATGTTTTCCCCTGGTAAGGAAGAAGCAGTACTTTACGCTTGAAAAACGTTATGGAAATCACTTGTTCTACTTAAGATACTTTAGTATCTTGATGGCTCCAGTGACGTTTCTCTATTTTCCCCCAGCGCTGTGCAGAATCCTTAAATAACAATTGCAGTAATTTTTGCCAGAGCATTAAATAGCTCTTTATCTTTGTAGCCTGACAGTTTCCAAGAATTTTACGGTAAGATCCAGGGCAATATTACAAGTGTTGGGAATAGGTGCATCCTTTTTATAAGAATGATGGATACATTTTAGTTTGGTGTTTGTGTTTGTTACAAGCTTCATGAGTTTATAATAAATGTGCAGTGCAGAGTTCTTAAGAATGATATCCCTCTGTATTGAGAGCTTATCCTGTGCCATGTGCTTCAGGTTCATGATCTCTCACTTTCAGAACACTGCTTTACAGGGATGCAGCCTTTGGGCTAGTTAGAAAGAGGCACCCCTCCCAGAAGATGGATGTAGCCCAACCCCAGGCTTTAGTCGCAACTCAGACCTTTCTCGTCCGGACTCAGACCTTCCTCTAACTACTCTTGGACTGTGCTCAACTCGTGCCATAGTGGAAGAAGAGGAGAAATGTACGCCGGGCAGTATTACTGTCTTTTATTCCTGAAGTAGAGGTGTGGAGAAGTCACATGACAGCATCCAGTCAAACCAAGACCTCTTTCTGCCTTCACAAGATGCCAAATATTTTTTAAATTGTGGACCGTACCTTTCAACACATTCAGGAAAGGAACTTAGAATTATCTTTTTTCTTTTTCTTTCTTTCTTTTTTTTTTTTTTTTTTTTTTTTTTTTTTTTTTTTTTTTTTTTTTTTTTTTTTTTTTTTTTTTTTTTTTTTTTTTTTTTTTTTTTTTTTTTTTTTAGCTTTCTGCAGCATGGTTTTTCTCGTCTCTAAAGTGTGGATTTTGGACTAGTTTACCCCTGAGGTCCCACCTAGCTGCCCTACCTGAAACCATAAATCAAATTTGGGTCTTTTCCGTCTTCAGAGAAACTGCCTGGTCGGGAATAAGTCTCCCAAAAGGAAAGACTGAATGTAGTGAGGGCTGGTTCCAGCCCTTAGTTACAGAAGGCCTTTCCTCTTTTCCTTTTTTCTATATGTTTGCTCCTCGGTGATCTCATCTACTTTCTTATACCTGAATGACAGCCTTTGCTCTGAGCTCTCAAACTTAGTCTTCTCTGTCTCATCTCTCCTTAGGGGTTGAATTTGCAAACTCCAGCTCCTCAGGCTGATAGACTTGTTCTCTTTTTCTCTCAAGCAAGTCTTTTTTTGTTTTCCTCACACTGTGTTCCCCCTGGGAAACCACAGTCTTTCCAGAAAACAAGATTCAAACTCTTATTTTCACATTTTCTTTCTTTTCAATCATTAGATATTTGTTGTTCTGCAATAGTCATTCCAAAATTTGCCTTTTCCTCTGAATTCCAGCTGTCAGATACCAGGGTGTGGCATTGACCACATGACCGGCTACATATTTTGCAGGGCTCAGTACAAGATAAAAATCCAGGGCCCCTTGTTCAAAAATTATGAAGAATGTCAAAATGATGACAGGAGAGCAAGTGTGGAAGTCTTCAAGTGCAGGGCCTGTGTATCTGCCCATAAAGTCAACCCTGACTGACCAAATCACACCTTCTTCTAGATGATCCACCTCCATTTTTTCTTACTAAAAGGTTATCATAAAATCCTTGAAAAGAGACCCCTTTACAGGCATTTTTTCATAAAAAGCAAAACTTGTGATTACTATGACAGACTCTATCTTCCAGGTCTTTCCTGCTAGTTGTTTATAAATACGTTCACTGTGAATGGGCAGGAGCTGAAGCCAGGAAGCCAGTTAGGACATAATAAACCAGGTAAGACATTATTATGGTTTAGCCCAGAGAGGGAGCAGTGAGGTGTGAAAAGCTGTCACATCCTAGATATAATTTGACAGTAGAGGCAATAGAATTTACCGATGGATAGAATAGAGTGTATGAGGGAAAGAGAAGAATCAAGGATGATGTTGAGTTGATGGCTTAAGCAATTAAAAGGACAGAATTCTCACTAACTGAAATGATTCCAGAAGGAGCAGATGACAGGGAAATTTTAGGGAATTGCTTTCGTACATGGGCGATGGAATATGGGCTAGAGATGGCTTTTAAAGACCTGGGCCTAGATTCTGTCATCTAAAAAGTGAGTGTAAAGAGAAGCAGGACAAGGTTTAAGTCGCAGGAAATAAGAGACTAAGCATTGGTGAAGGAGACTGGACAGGAGCAGCAGGAGAGTGCTGTTTTCAGTGTGTCTGAGACAGAGCCATCGATTCAGCTGACCGGGAGGACTGGATATTGGTCGCTGGATTTAGTACCATGGAGGTTATTGGTGCACTTCACAAGGGAAGTTTCAGTGGAGTACTGGGGATAAAACACAATTATAGTTAGAGGAAGAAAAAAAATGAAAGAGGAATTGGGAAAAGCTGTTATACTCAATGTTATCAAGACAAAACTATAAAGATAAAACATATGCTGTATTTGTGCTGATGCTTGTCTTAATGGTATGATGGAATCATGGAATCTGATATCCTGGGTGGCTGAGAGTAGGCTTTGTTTTATATACAGAGCTTTCTAGTACAATTATAAGCACAATCAATCAGATATTCCTTCTAGAACAGCAGTTCCCAACCTGTGGGTCGCAACCCCTTTGGGGGTCAAATGACCCTTTCACAGGGGTCGCCTAAGACCATCAGAAAACACATATGTCCGACAGTCTGAGGAACCGAGACACTGCTCTTCTATGCGTCTCCAGGCCCGTCAGCCCACATGCAGACACGCTCACATACAGTAGCCGGCGTGATGACATCACCGCACCAACGCCATCACACACACCTGGTACAAATACAGGTGTACATGACGGGGTTGGCGCCACAATGTGCTTATGTGGACCAGTCACACATGTGTAGAGAGCAGCTGCTGTGTTGAAAGCAGCAGTATTGGTGGTAAAATGACACTTCATGACTTATAATTACTGGGTAAATGTAAAATCATCAACTACTGCAAAAAAGAAAAAAATCTGTACCATGGGAACTTAATCTGGATGCTGATCGGTCTTTTTATATTCAGCAACCTTCGCACTGACGTTGGTTTTTTCCACATACTGTCACAAAATGTAGCAATGTAGCTTACTGTTGTTGTATTAAGACTGTTACCCATGCTACACCATGCTTCAGGACAAAATTTCATTTATTTGTAACTAGAAATAAATATTTCACAATATATAATTACATACTGTTTTTGTGATTAATCACTATACTTTAATTATGTTCAATTTGTAACAATGAAAATACATCCTGCATATCAGATGTTTACATTATGATTCATAACAGTAGCAAAATTTACAGCTATGAAGTAGCAATGAAAATAATTTTATGGTTGGGAGGTCACCACAACATGAGGGACTGTATTAAAGGGTCATGGCATTAGGAAGGTTGAGAACCACTGTTCTAGAAGCCCCTAATGGTCTTCCCACTGTAGGTGGATATCGTGGAACATGAGTGTATTAATGAGGTAAGAATTAATGTAACATATTAACTCAGAATGCTTGGAAACTAGAATATTATGCAATTCTCTGTGTTATTTGAAATGATACAAAATCAATGAAATACAAATCATCGGGGCAATTTCTCATTTTTAGTCTTTTTCAATGTCTTATTAAATAGTCTCAGCAGGGCTATTGTGATGAAAATAAATGCCATGTGTGAAACAGTTCTAACCATAACGATCCATCAATGTCCTAGGGCAAAGACTGGAAAGTTAGTCTCTAAAAGAGCTCAAATTAAGGGTAAATAAGTACTAGGTTCCAGCCTCTGCCTAAAAAACTCAATGGCAAGGATAGCTTTCGAGCTGGGGTTGAAGTGAAGGACAAGAGATGGTGGCACCAGGTCCGTGAGCATGGGCTGGTTCCATGATATGTAGAAGATAATGGCTCTCTGCTTGGGAGGTCTACCATCAGGCATATTTGATTAGTCTCTCAGTCTATTTAGCCTTCTATAGCAGTATCATACAAGGTCTGACAAGTTTGTAAACTTGCCACCATGTGCTTACATTCGCAGTACTATATGAACATCTCAGTAAGTTATCATAACCTTGGCATATCTGTGTCTCACAGTTGTGTTCATGTTGATGTGAGGTAGTGTCTTGCTGAGTGGCATTTATTATTGTTATGTATTTTTGTGTGTTGTCAGAATGTCAGAGCTTGAATTAGAGCAAGGAACAAACTTTAAATTTCTTGTTAAACTTGGCAAGAGTGGAAGTGAAATCAGGGACATGTTAGTCCAAGTTTATGGGGATAATGCCATGAAGAAAACAACAGGGTACAAATGGATTAAATGTTTTTCTGAGGGGAGAGAAAGCGTCATTGATGAAGAGAAGTCAGGGTGGCCTATAGCAAGCAGGATTGACAAAAACATTGTAAAAATTCATCAAAATGTGCTTCAGAATTGCCGGCTGACTATGACAACCAGGTAAACATTGATAGAGAAACAGATAGGAAAATCTTAACTGAAAACCTTGCACGAGAAAGTTGTGTGCAAAAATGGTCCCAAAGGAGCTGACCAATGAAGAAAAGCAAAGGAAAGTCAAAATTTCCCAAGACCTTTTGGAGAGGCAAGATGTTCTGGGCTGTGTTCAGTGATGAAACATTGTTGTACCAATACCACCCTGAAACTAAGCGTCACAGTGCACAATGGAAGTCAGCCAATTCTTCATGACCAAAAAAGTTATGTCAGTCCAAATCAAGAGTCAAAACGATGTTGCTAACCTTTTTTAATATCAAAAGGATTGTTCATTGTGAATTTGTACCAACTGGACAAATAGTCAACCAAGTTTACTATTTGGAAGTGCTGAAAAGGCTGTGTGGAAAAGATGAAAACAACCTGAACTTTTCTCCAACAACTTATGGCCCTTGCATCATGACAATGCACTAGCTCACAGGGCACTGTCTGTGAGGGAGTTTTTAGCCAGTACACAAATAACTGTATTGGAACACCCTTCCGACTCACCTGATCTGGCCCCCAATGACTTTTTTTATACCTGAAGATAAAGGAAATATTGAAAGGAAGATATTTTGATGAAATTCAGGACATCAAGGGTCATATGATGGCCAGTCCAGAAAAAGAGTTCTAGAATTGCTTTGAAGTATGGACCAGGCACTGGCTTTGGTGACTAGCTTCCCAAGGGGAGTACTTCGAAGGTGACCATAGTGATATTCAGCAATCAAGTATATAGCACTTTTTCTAGAAAGAGTTCGTGAACTTAATTCTCAGACCTTGTAGACTGGGTGGCTTATAAACAACAAAAGTTTATGTCTTTCATTTCTGGAGGCTGTAAGTTCAAGATCAGTATGCCAACATGGTTGGGCTTTGGGGAGAGCCCTCTTCCATGTCGCAGACAACTGGCTTCTTGCTTTGTCCTCAAATGATGGAAAAGTGGTAGAATCTCTGAGGTCTCTTTTATAAAGACACTAATCCCATTTATGAAGGATTCATCCTCATGAATAAGCACTTTCCAAGACCCCACTTCCTAATATCATCACATTGGGCATTAGGATTTCAACATAGGAATTCAGAAGGGACTTGACATTCAGACCATAGCAATCAGAGAGAGTTTTCAAGTGACCTTTGAGGGTAGAATGTAAGATTACTTCTCACACAGACAGGAAGCATTAGAGATGATGGAAAGGAACCTGCTTAGGTGAGATTGCAGGGTTTTAGATTATCAGGATACATTCAGGGGTGTGTGGTTTCCCTAGAAAGGGTTTCTGGTCACTTCTCAACCTCTGGGTGATTTTTAGCTTCATATTTTTTATTGCATATGATACATCTTCCCTAGGTTCCCATAGACAGCACAGCTTCAAAATACCCGACTAAACCTACATCTGTTCCTCTCTTCCCTTTATTTCTCTGGTGGCTACACCAATCACATCACTACCCATGAGAAAACCAGGGAATTATCCTAGACTTCTGTCATTCTCCCTAGTGCCCTGTCATCTCTTCTGTCTCCTGTGCCATCCATTTCACTCCTTAACATATCTAGAATCAGTGCCATTGTTTTTAAAAGTACCCTGTTTTATGAGTAGTTTCTACCTTCATCATTTTTCATTTGGATTACCCCAATAGTCTCTTGACTGCCTTCCCTCCCCCATCTCCCCCTGCTCCAATCCATCTTCCTTGGTGCTTCCAGAGTGAACTTTCCAAACTCCTTCAGTGGCGCTGACTCTTTGGTGTGAGGCCCTCCCTGATCCGGCTCTTCCTCCCTCTCCAGCTCCTCAGCTACATCCCGGGCTCCAGCCTCACTGAACTGCTCTCCATCCCCTAGTGTGGTTGGCTCCTCAAGTCACAGGGCCTTTGCACTTGCCTAGGACACTCTTCCATTAATGCAGATTAAGCTCACCTCTGGGGAAGACTTCTTTGACAATGGAAGCTGATTTATGAATCTCCTTGGAGTTTTCCTCAACATTGTGCCTGGCAAAGTGCAACTTTATAATTTCTGTTTCTATCTCCCTCAAGTTGGTGCACTCTGAGGCCAGGGTGAAGTATGAGATGATAGCAGAGTGCCACATCTAGTGAGCCCTGTATGCTGACCGCCTTCAGCAAAGACCACACTAACTCCCAGAAGTAGCAATGGTGGAGGGTCAAATGATAGTGTCCAGTGCCCAGCCTCTGTAGTACAAGCTGAACATGGAGCCTGGGACAAGAGCTGATGGCCATAGGAGTCTCCAATGAGTAGCCTCATAGTGGTTATTGAGCATTATTCCCAGAAAAATATACCTCTGCTTTCAGGATGGTAGCTGTGCTTTAACATCAGCTAATGTTTATTCCCTGAGTTCCTTTTATTAATCAACTGCTAGGGATGCAGACAGAAAGAACACAGTCTCTCTTCTCACGTGTTTTACAGTGTAATGGGAAGAGGCAGACAAACAGATAGAAACAGAGTATCTTGGGTAAGACAAGTGGTATGCCCACTGTACATTGGGTCCACAAGGAGTCCCGAGTGGACATTGCTGCCACTTACAAGGGAGGAACAGATTTAACAAGGAGCACAGTTTTAGGCTGCCTGGATTTCTTTTGAAATGCTATGAGATATCCAGGTGGTGTAAGTGCTCAATGAGACATACAAGTCCGGAGTTCTAGGAAGAGTCATGGCTGGAGATAAGGATTTGTCAGTCATTGGAGTGTGGGTGGGACTTAAAGATGAGATCCTCAGGGAACATACAAAGTGAAAGAAGTGACCAGAAGGAAGAGGCTGGGAAGGAAGCCAGAGACCAGAGCCAGGGAGGCAGCAGCCAGGATGATGAGGGGTCTGCTACTGCTGGGGGCAGGGCAAGATGAGAGGGGTTAAGTGTGAGGTTTGATGCTAAGGCGGGCAGGGGTTGTGTTGCAGTATCTGGAGCGGTTTAAAGAAGGGGTCAAGGAGAGCTTGTGAAATGAGGAAGTAAAGACACGTTTTTCAAGAACTTTTAATACTTCATGAGGAGAGCTGTGAGGTCAGTTATTTTCCTGTGACAGGTGCTATGCCAACGATGTCATTTCAGTATGTAGTTTAATTTTCTCAGAATTCCAGTTTCCATTTTAAAAGTGGAAAATGATACCAAAGAAGATAATAAATTGCCCAGGGTCAAACAATTAGTAGGTGGTAGAGTTGGGGTTTGAATATAGGCTTATGTGATGTCAATGTCACACAACTAGCTAACCTGTTTGAAAGAGGTAATCACATTTCTAATAAATAAAACATGTATACTTTGCTAAAATATTTATTTGAGAATTACATAGCAAAATTCCAATATAGCATAGACTTCGTAGAGCCCTTTAAAAATATCCAATAAAATTTGCTTTATTTTTTTTCCTAGAGAAGTACTAATTATGCAGGATCATTTCAATTAAAATGAAACTCTTAAGAGAGAAAGAGTAGAAAGAAGAGAGAGATCACAGTTTTATACATTGTGCTGAGAAATAAGAGACCTTCCCACATGATTGCTAATCCAGTCAAAATAATTGGCCACTTTGGTATAAACACCTGGGAACTGTGATTTTCCACAGTTTTCACCCCAACTCACAACACCCCAAACGTAAGTCATATTGTTGGCATCCTGGCAGACTAAGGGGCCTCCAGAGTCCCCTTTACAGGCATCGATGGAACCATCATCTGTTCCTGAGAAAGACAAAAGGAAAAGAAAGTCACACGTTTACTCGCCATTTGTCAAGGCCACCGTGCGGGCCTTCCTGCCTCTTCCACAAATGCCCGTGACAACCCCGGCCTTCCCACCCTTCCTAACAGGAGGCAACACCTGTTCTCCTTTGCAGGCCGCTGCTGGGCCCACGGAGTTGTAGCAGCGCAGACTGGGAAGTACTTTGTCTTCTACTCATTCTCCAAATTTAGCAAGTGCTCTCCCTGCTTCTCTACGTTACGCAGGTATGTACAGTAGGCTCTCTGTTAACCAGAACTCAAGCAACTGGCACTCTCAAGCAACCAGCAGAAAAATCAACGAAATAATACTACATTTACCCAGCATGCCTACCGTATCATGGGGAGATTGCATTCTGGTAACATCAAGTGCTGAGTGGGAAAATATGACTACCTAGTGCTTACTGAGTGCTTAATATGATTAGTCACTCATTGCTTCAATCCTCACCACAACCCTATGCGGTGAGTTTCATTATTACCTTATTTTAAAAAGAGACAAATAAGGCCTAGAGAGGTTACAAATATTAACCTCTTGTCCAAGGCTGTATGGCTAGTAAGTGGCAGAGCCTGGACTTAGGCAGCCAACTTCAGAGCTTGTCCTGTTAACTGTGACATTGCCTCCTGCTAGATTGTGTGCTGTTCTTCTTTGTCCTTCGTAATCCTGGACTCCCGTTTTCAGACAGGAGGACACAGGGAAGGTCTGTTTACGTTCCTCTCACTCTTACAACTTTCTAAAATTTTTAAATCACTGTATCCAACACGTTATAGGGTATCTATAACTCTGCCTTTTTCTGTAATCCACTACTTACAAGTGGTTTAAATAAAGCATCCTAAATGCACTGCCCTGGCTGGTACCCTGCCTTTGGGTCACCACCAAACATAGGAACTGTAGTTGTGTTAGGTAGGGACACTGGCATTACCATGAAATGAAAGGGGATAGGCAGGTACCATAAGGAGTCCAGTGGGATTTCCTGGGTAGGAGAAATTAATTCCCACTGGATGCGTTTGAAATGAGATCATTTGGATTTTTATTTACAGGAAGTTTGGGTTTCGATTCTGACACACCACTTCTTGTCTATGAAGACTTTGGGCAAATTATGCAACTGCTCTGCATCTCAGTGTCCTCATCTATTAAGAGCCCCAATTTTGCAAATAAGGAAACTTGTTCAAGGTCACACAAGTAGTAATTGGTAAAAACAGAGCTATAAACCCAGGCAGTCTGGTTCCAGAGTCTGTGCTCTTCGTCACCTTGCTGTACTGCTATGTAATAGCTGCAGGAAGATATTTTCCACTTAGTATTCGAATGAGGAAACTTGAGCTAAGGGGAAGGGACAGAAAGAGTTTGATAGTGCAACAGCCAGAAGGTTCATGGCCCTGAGCAAGGGTGCTGATTGGGTGGGAAGGAAGAGACATGTTTGTTAGGGGGAATACACACACACACACACACACACACACACTCGCACGCACACGCACATGCACACGCACACACGCACACGTGCACGCACACACACACTCACACGCACACTCACACGCACACGCGCACGCACACACACGCGCACACACACGCACGCACACACGCACACGCGCGCACACACACACGCACGCACACACACGCGCGCACACACGCACGCACACACACGCGCGCACACACACACACACGCACACACCCACACACAAGTATCCAGCTATATAACTGAAACATAGAGGCATTTATGGCTGGATTTTTTCCATGCAATATATATATACATATGTGTGTGTGTGTGTGTGTGTGTGTGTGTGTGTGTATATATAAAATCAGGGAAGCCTCTTAGTGCTTACCTGCACACTCCATTTCTTTTTCAAAGTAGCGACCTTGGTAAAACTTAGAGCAGTTGCCTATTAGGTGAACTTCACCCCACTTAAGTACATAGACTTTTTGGTTATCTAAATAAAGTGAGAAAATAGACATTCAGAAGTCACAAAAGAGAAATCTAAATAAATACTTCATCTCATAGTTTAGTAAACCATTAGAAATATGTAAGAATAAATGTATTCTTTAATACAAACATAAACTTTTGAGGATAATCATGAGCATATTTCATCATACATTGTTCATCCCCAGTTTCTATATTTGTCTTTCTAAAAATGGTCAAGGGGCAATCTGAAGTCCTACTTGCTTAATAAAGAGCTGCATACTCTAAGATGAATGAGATCCTTCCCCTCTCATTGCTGAGTCCAGTGGGGAAGTTGGGAAGGCATCATATTTCTTACACAAATAGCTCCCATTTCCTTACAGTCCCTTATTTCCTTGGAAGTACTTGGGAAAGCAAGAGTGAAAACACCTTTATAAAATAAGAAGTTAAAAATGAAGTAAATAACATACGAAGTATTCAGCATGTCTGTGTTTTTGTGTGTCTGTGAGGAGCTCCATCTCGTAAGTGATTCGAAAGTGTCGGAAAGAGGATTTAGGATTTCCTTTCCTGTTAAGTTAGAGATCTGGGACTTGAGCTTGTGTGGTCCAGGGAAAGAGAAGGGCCAGGCACTGTTGCTGATTGACAGTGCAGGGAAGATGAGAAAAACCTAAGAATACAGCGTGCGATGCCTCAGGTATAGGAATGAATGTTTCCCCACCTCCTCTCTTCCCTTTTCCCAGTTTGCAGCAACTTTTGTGCTCTAGGAGGGCAGGGCCCAGGCCTGACTCATTGACTGCTGTCCCAGCGCCCAGCCTGATGCTAGCACACCGTAGTTGCTAAGTAAGTATTTATGTAATTAGTTAATCCATGAACTCAGTAGTTCAATTATACATTAAATATCTTATGTCACATGACTTGCCTCCTCAATTAATCTATAAACTGCCTGGGGACAGAGATCTCGGGCTTATCCTGAGAGGACAACCCACAGACCCTAGCACTGTAGTGAGTACATAGTACTGAACTGCAGAACTAATTATTCTTCTCCTCAGGGAAGCACTGGGAGACATATGCAAATCTGGAAAAAGTTTCTTTATTTCTCCTTCAAGTTCTACTTCAAGTTAGCCTCACGATGGCTACTTTCCTCAGGATAGGAGCTTTATAAAAATTGGTGCCGTATTTTGATGGGTATAATGCGCTGCTGTGTATATGCACACGCACGTTTTTGGCCCAAACTTTCAGGGAAAAAAGTCTTTCATTTTAATTTTTTAATTCTTAATTTCTAGAGTTACACTTTTAACTCATAAGCATAAATAAAAGAATTAGAAACATTTATATAGGTTCGGAATTAGTACTACCCATGTATCATGTGCATCCTTCCTTTTCCCTCACAAATTTGGGCAAAAAAGTGCACATTATACATGGCAAAATGTGGTAATTTACTGTTTCCCCAAAGTGAGGAGAAGCCTTTAGAGCTCCTGTGCCATGTGACAAATTTTTAATGACTCAGGAGATTGCTCCCTCCCGTGAACTCCTGTTTTATATACTTCTTGAGGCAATTGTCAAATTCTGCTGTCTGACAGTGGCATTCATGACTGATGGCTCCTGCAGAAGAGAGGAGTCGCTTGAGACTTTTAAGTCCCTTGAGACCTGGCCTTTGTCTTGGTCCATATTTTTCATCAGTGAAATCTTAGCACTTCATCATTACTGTCCTATACTCATAGTAAGGGCTCAATAAATGTGTTAAACTCTATTTGATTAATAAATAAACCAAGGTATCAGAACATATCTACCCTTTATGTAAAATACATGGAATAGAAGAACATGTTAAATGCCACATCAAGGATAAAATCAGCCAAATTCAAGGTAAGGACATTCTAAAATAAGAACAACCCACTTTATTTAATAAATGCATTTAAATACAAAGAAGGGGTAACTGTTCTAAATTAAAAGAGATTTAAGAAAAATGGCCACCAAGTATAATATGTGGACTGTGTGTGGATCCCAATGGAAATAATCTGACTCGAAACTATTCTGTAAATAATTGAGGAATATTACATGGGCTGGTCATTAAATGACATTACCAAATCACGTCCTTTTTGTTGAGAATGAAAGATGGTGGTGTTTCATTTTGTTTCTTAAGTCCTTACTAGGTAAAGACATTTACTGGAGTATTCATAGGTAAAATTACATGACATCTGGGATTCGATTTGATATATCCCAGAAAAAAAAATAAGTGTGCGTGGGCAACATGTTGACTAACGCCTGATTGTCCTTCAGCTCCGTTCTCCACCCTTCAGTGCCCTACCCCTGCCCTGAGAGCCAGACCTGGAGGGACCAAAGCATAAGAGTCTCTCAGCCTGGTTACCAGCTGGTTTCCCACAGCAGACCCCAGCAGAAGGGAGGGAGATAAGGAGAGAGGATAGCAAACTCGGGGCTGGCCGTAACCTCCACCTCAAGGTCATTGCTTTTTTCAAGGCAACCTGCTCTAATTAAGGCTGTTCCTCCTTCTAATAACTTCTTCCCTTCACACCTTCAGATCTAGGAGAGGTCCCAGTTCTGGTACTGTGAGTCCTGGGTTTCTACATAGCCCGTGTGGCCTCCCCACCCCCTACCCAAATCTTGGTAACTAACCCTTTATAAATAAACTTCGTAATTGTCCTTTTCAGGTAGTGACTGATTCAGGGAGATAAAAAGCAAATCGTAGAATTTTTATAACTGTGGAAACTGGTGGTAAATAATTATACTTAATCTCTACTTATGTGTATACTTATAAATGTGCATAAAAAGATTTTTTTTGAAAAAACAAATATAAGGACATAACACCTTCTAAATGCATTAATTACTAATAAAATTTAATATTTTTAAGTCTTGGGTATTCACACATACCACAAATTCAGGTTAGTTTATGCATGTATTTTATACTTTTCAATGTAGCAGTTATGAAGAATGTGTTGGAATATGAGTCTTTAAGACCAATGAAATGAAGTTATTTACAAAGAACATTAAAAGAGGTCACAAGGCAGCTAAACTTCAAGGTTAACTCTTCAAGATGAAAGAAAAGCATTGGCCGATTTAATTCTAACCTCTAATTTAGCAGATCTTTTTAATAATTTGTCCCTAAGTGTTCCACACGTTTTATTCATGTGAATGCCACCTCAAATCTTCTTAGAAGCTCAAAGAACAAATTCTTCCTATTGTCGTTATCTTTGTGGAATGTGGGGTGTGGGGCATGGAGAATGAGTGAGGGGAGAGGAGAGAGCATAAGGGTTGTGGGATCACTCACTGAGTGAATACTGGGACTGTTGCTTTGAAAACCTGTTTGTCTTCCACCTGTATCTCTTCAACACATTCCAAAGCTGTCCTTGTGTTTTTTCTTGACAAACAGGTACCCCTCAGTGGATGCTTCAGGATCACACAGCATAGGTGTCCTTTGCAACTCAGGATCACAACAGCTAATAATTTGGAGAGCCCAGTGAAAAATGAAAATGTGAGGTGGGTCTCCTGAAAAAGTTATTATGAGTTTCATGATGGGGACAGCAGAGCAGTAAAGCACGGGCCCTTCGGAGCCTGGGGGCAGGGCAGCGGCCCTGGTCTCACGCCCAGGAAGCCAGCCTCACTGGCTGTGCACTGTCCTGGATTGGACGCTGTGCTCTCTCTGAGCATTTGGAGATTAGCTCGAATGCGTTTCTATTCCCATTCTTTTTCCACCCCTGGATTTTGATCAACAAAATGTAAATTAAAACATACCTTTGTCTCGACCCCATCCAGAAATGGTGCATATGTCATTAGGTCGGAATAAATATGGAGACCAGGGGACACAGGCAGGGACGGAATTAGGCAGCACACATTGTTTTTTGCTTGGGTGCTTTTTCAGTTCAATCAAAGCGATGTCATTTTGGTAGGTGGCTCCATTGTAGTTTTCGTGGATGATGATGTTAACAGCTCTCTGAATGACTATCTCTTTGTCAACTCTTATTGAGTCTATTACGGATGTCCATATTTGGTAACGGTGAACTCTAGTGGTTCTATAATAGAAAAAGGAAAAGGGAACTATGTTGAAGAAAAACCCAGCTATAAACATGGACTTCCAACACTTCATCCTTATATTTTCCTTCTAAAGGACATTTTTCATTTTTCCAGATTTTTAAAAAATCCTTGCTATCACGAAGCAGTGCAATTAAGTTTACCTAGGGCAGAGTTAAAGTCAATGAGATAAATAAGGAGAGGAATAATCATGCCATCTGCTTAATATCGGGGCATAAAGAATTCTCTAACAACCAGAGATGCCTGAGAGTGGAATGAGCTGGCTGCCTCTGCAGTGAGAGCACCGTCTCTGAAGGTGATTAAGCCGAGACCAGACCGTATCTGGCCAGGCATACGACTGAGGAGATGGGGAGTCAGAGCACGCACCCTCATTACTCTGCTAACCCCAGAGCTTCTCAGAGCCAAGACCACAGTAGCCATTATTCTGACCTTTAACACTGATTTATCCTAATGTCACCCTAATGCTCGGGAACCTTTTTTCGTTAGACTGTGCTACTTGAAGTCAAAGATGGGGTCTTATTAATCAATGGATAGATGCCTGTGCCTAGAATTGTACCTGGAACATTGTAGCTGTTTTAAAATCTGGTTGAGGGGAATGAGCTAAATATTGTCTGTTCTCATGCCTCACTCATTTCACACCAATTTTCACCACCTGGTTTCCAGCAAATTGGGCAGCTACCATCATTTTCTCAGGTAATCATCTTACAGTTAAACAGTGACGTCCTGGGAGCTAATGAGGTGTTCAGGGTGCTTGTATTTACTATTTAGCATTCTCAGAATGCTGTGCTTCTGTTAGTTGTGATTGTTTTTCAGGATCAGAGGTCCTGGCTAGTGTTTAAAGCAGAGGTGTCCAACCTTTTGGGTTCCCTGGGCCACATTGGAAGAAGAAGAATTGTCTTGGCCCACACATAAAATACCCTAACACTAATGACAGCTGATGAGCTAAAAAAAAAAAAAAAAAAAAAAAGATCTATGCATAAGAAAGTTTACAAATTTGTGTTGGGCCGCATTCAAAGCTGTCCTGGGCCTCATACAGCCTGTAGGCCACAGGTTGGATAAACTTGGTTTAAAGATTAACCCTGTTTATGCATTCAATTTACAAAACAAATACTTAGTATGCAACTACTATATACGAGGTACTGTGGTAACTATTGGGATACAGAAATGAGCAAAATCAGAAATAGTTCCTGCCTTTATGGATCTCACGGTCCAGGGAAAGATGTATCATTAAATAGATTATCCCACTAATGAAGATATATGTTCTGCTGTGAGAAGTGAGAGGAACGAACAGCACACGGACTTTGACGTAAGGGAGTCAAGGGGGTTAGTTACTCTGAGGAAGTGAAGACTGAGCTAAAATGTAGTAACGAGTAGCACTAACTAGGAAAACAGGGTAGGAAGGATCATTTCAGGCAGGGGAAACAATGCATGAAGGTCTCTTTGCAGCAGGGAGAGAGGTGCACTTGAGTACCTGAATGGCCAGAGTGGGTGGCGCAGAGGGCAGGAGGTGAAGCTTTGGGCAAGACAACATGGACCAAGGTAAGCAGGGCTCAGGTCTTATGGGGCCTAATAGGCCATTTATATTTTTGTTTAGTTGTGTGTTGTTTTTTTTTTTTTTAATCTAAAGAGGAGTACAAAGCCATTGAATTTTATGTAATAAGTGGTCCACCCCAGGTATGGAAGTATTACTCTTGCTGCACAGCAGAGAATGGATAGATGCAGACAGAGGTGGGCAGAGTACATACAGGTAAGCCAGTTGGGAGGCAGTTGGTATAATCCAGATGAGGGACAAAAGCAGGGCAACCATGGAGATAGAAAGTTTTGAGAATTAAGTAATTAGAAATGTAAAAACGTCACCTAATGGTGATGGTACATTGACTGGGCTATGAAAGTGTCGAGGGAGTAAAATGTGATGAGGCTGAGGTTTCTGTTTTGTGTGACTAGATGGATGGTCTTGTTGTTTGCGAGGTGGGAAACAATGGGACAGGCCCATATTGGGGCAGGGGGCCTATCTGGGCTCAGGAATTGGATGTACTGTAGGGTCAGTGGTTGGAGGAGAGGCCTAGGCTGGAGATATCATTGTGTAGCATATGGCATTTTAAAGCACAGACAATTTAAGAAGGACTAAGAAGAGAAAGGGAAACCAGGCTAAACATTGAGGAACTCCAGTATTTCACTTGAACAGGGATGCTCAGTCACAGGATGGGGAAGGTGCAAAAAAGGCAGAGAAGTTGTGGCCACGGAGGACAATAGCAAACCAGGAGAGTGTGGATCACAGAAGCTAGGAGAAAAGGGTCATCCAGAAGGAAGAAATTAAATTTGGCTCATTGCTCCAGCCCATGAGGACTTTTATGAGTATCATCCAGTGTATTGACTCATCCAGCATGTTTCCCGTTCCTCTCTGTGCTGGGTTATCTGCAGACCTGTTAAGTAAGCCTTCATCTAAGTTACTGCCAGCTATGTTGACCTTGATTTTATACTGGCTTTGCTACTGACTATTAGTGTAGTGTTAGCCAAGGCCTCTAACTTCTCAGCTTCATTCTGCTTATCTGTACAATGGGAAGAGTAATACCTCTTAGAACTGTTGAGAATACTAAAACAAAATGACATGTGAAAGTGCTGAGCACTGTATTTGGTCTGTAGAAGGTGCTCGGTAAATGACATTTCATTCATTCTAATGATCAGAACTGAGGCCAGAATCCTGAACTCTGTTATCCTCCAAGATGACCTTTATTCATTATCAATACCTTTCAGGTGTTGCCCTGCAGCCACTGTTGTGGACTGAAGTGTGTCCCCCTAGAGTTCATATGTTGAAGCCCTAACCCCCAGGGTGACTGGGTGTGTTTGGAAATAGGGCCTTTAAAGAGGTTTAGGTTAAATGAGGTCATAGGGGTGAATCCCTAATGCAATATGACTGCTCTCCTTATAAGAAGAGAAAGAGACATCAGGAATGCAGGCATGCTGAGAAAAGGCCATGTGAGGACTCAGCGAGAAGGCAGCCTGTCTACAAGCCGAGGAGAAACGAGCCCTACTGATGTCTTGAACTTCCGGCCTCCACAACGTGAGAAAATAAATTTCTGTCGTTTAAGCCCCCGACTCTGGTATTAGTCATGGCAGCCCTTGCAAATGAATACAGACCCATAACTTGCCTTATTGGCCCTGCATCAAAATTCTACTTCCCATCTGCAGGTAATTGTGAGACATCTTACCTGCTAATGCTGAATGCAGACACTCTGCCTACCCCACTTCTCTGACCTGAGAATCTCAAAACCCCTGTCAGGGGAGAAGATAAATGGAGGTAGCATCTACATTTTTTCCCACGATGCAAATGAGCCAAGTGAAGTTAAGTGGGTCCCTACAGGTTTTGATTGGCCTTGCCAGCTGGGATCAACAATTTGGTCTGTGGGGAGCACTGGGGGATTGGCCTCTGGAATCCCTAGCATGAATATCAGAGAGTATTTCACAGTTAATAGGGTGGAACTTGGGAATGACTTTTCTCAGATTCACCATCTGCCACAATCGTATTACCCACTTCCAC
This sequence comes from Lyroderma lyra, assembly GCA_004026885.1. Classification (NCBI taxonomy): domain Eukaryota; kingdom Metazoa; phylum Chordata; class Mammalia; order Chiroptera; family Megadermatidae; genus Lyroderma; species Lyroderma lyra. The sequence continues at coordinate 216,054 of PVJL010002097.1, forward strand.
TGTTTCAGGAAATGTAAAATCTAGTGGAGCCATGTCTTACCTGACACAATGGGCAGCAGTCAGGACCCAACAGCCACCAATGTAAATTCCTCCGCAGTGGATTTTGCCTTCATCCCTAATCGCCACCTGCCATGGGAAGTCTCCCTGCAAAGACACTTGTGTGGTCACTGCCGTTCTACAGACAGGCGGCTCGTCCCACTGTGCGACTCCCGGTCTCTTACACGTACATATCCGCCCCCC